>OX326952.1:22648088-22795588 GCA_946800315.1 Misopates orontium | reverse complement strand
TATACTCAACATGAAGTGATATTTTGTGTTTGATCTTAAAACCAATATTGTAATAGTTGTCTAGTACAACATTAAATTGTGACTATGTTTTAACAGAGAGTGTTTATATTTATGGGCTAGGTTCTTTGTATCCAATTGAGACATAGCGTGTTGGTACTTTTAACCTCTTTTAATAACATACATGTTAGACTAGGCTGGTGGTATTTGAGCTAAAACCAATTGGCCCATGGAGCAAACTTGGGTTAGGCCTTGATGAAATTGGACACAATGGGCTTTCGTTCGTTAAGTAAGAAGATCCATTCTTGCAACACTCCTAGAGTGGTTAAAATGGTTTTTCGCTATTACTCAATAACATAATCTTTTTTTCAAAAAAATAAATAATAATAATAACATAATCTTTTTATTGCGCTATATTCGTCATAACGATTTTTTTTTTTTTTATCTTTTTGAGTGTAAATGAAGTGCCGAAGTTATTTTTTAGATGCTAAGTGCCAAAGACACTATTTTGAGGTGGCAAAATGTAGATTATCTTTTAAAATTTGAATTTGTTAAGTTTAAAATCTGAGAGTAATTTTAATTTTAGGAATATAGTTAATAATATATTATTTGTATTTGTTTACATTGATTTTTGTGAGATACTAAAAGCGACTGTTTTTATTCTCATGTATCAACATGGCTGGGAAATGAATGACCTGATCTGATTGATCAACTAGCGGTTAATTCAAAATTAAATTATCCCGTGTAATATAATTCAGACATTGATGAAATACTATACTACTACAATGATGATACAGCGGCATAACAGATATTATACATATATATCAAAAAACAAAAAGAAGAGATAGGGGATAATTAGGAAGTTTAACTGGATCACAATTTCAGTCCCGTCCAGTAAGGCCCTCTTCGACACGGCGAAGGCTTCGTCTGCTATCTTCCTCAATTTGAACAACATTTCCACGCTCTTCATCAGATTTAATGGAATCGGGCTGGGAAAAAGTCTCTCGCTCATGGACCATGAGGAGAAAGGGATGCTTGTGGCAGATTTGGCATGGGAGCAGGAGAATCCGTCCATGGAATGGAATTGGTTCTTGTGGGCAGACTGTTAACGAATAAAGGTTACAACTTTACTGCATTTTGTTCAGTGATTAAGTCTGTGCTTAATGCTAAGAGGGGGGTTGAGATTCGTAAACTAAGTGAGGATCGCATACTATTTCAATTCTTCCACGTTATTGACAAAAGTAGAGCGCTTGATGGATGTCCGTGGTCATTTGACAAATACATTTTAATCTTGAACGGGGTTGAAGTGAATGAAAATCCTGCTCATGTGAATCTAGATTACTGTAGCTTTCACGTTCGAATGCACAACATTCCACTGATCCGTCAAACACCTGAGATGGCAAAAGCTATTGGTAATCGTATTGGTTTCTTTGACGATATTGATCCAGCCGAGGCTTGGGGTATTAGTATGCGAACCAGGATTAAAATTAATGTTACAAAACCGCTGCATCGGTGTTTGAAAGTGAGGGGTTCCCGCGGTGAAGAAATGTTGGTCAAGTTTACATACGAAAGGTTACCAAATTTTTGCTACCTGTGTGGGATTTTGGGCCATGTAGCGGCTGATTGTGATGTGCGTTACGACACAGGGGTGGATATTCATTCTGACTCGCTACCGTATGGTCCATGGCTACGTGAAAATGTAAATCCGATTCGTAATAGGTACGGACAGTCAGCGCAAAGAGGAAGTTTTGAAAGGTCTGCAGATTCATCACGGGGTAATTGGCGTCGAAGTCAATCAGGCCCGTCTCAGAGTTTTGGTGATAAAGTAAACAGAGAGAGTAGCCGTCATTCCCCAGTTCAGTCTCGGAATATTGAGTTGAATGATGTAGCGGATAACAACAGCGAACAGGGGGGCGTGAGAGGTTACAACCGGTTACTTCCTCGAACCAGTCAAGGCAACTAATGGCCATAATTCCGCCCCATAAAGAAGGGACAGAGGAAGTTAATCAAGGTGAACAGGTTCCTACTAATCGCAGTCATGATTTGGTGCCGAACACAGATTTTCAATCACTTCTGGGCTTTAATAAAGGAGAGAGTAGTTGTCATCCTATGATCACTGATGTTGTGATTCATGATGGAGGAGATCTTCAGATGGCTGGGACAGACGAGCAACATGTAACAGGTGCTATGAATCCAGTACGTGAGGAGGGTCCGGTGTTACAGGACATCACAAATCAGCCTACTGGTGATTTTTCTACATTAAACCTGATTTCTATCCCAATACAGTTTGCTGTTGGGAACTCGTCAAAGCCGAGCAGACAAGGTGGGCGCAAGAAGAAGGGTTTAGTATCGCGACCGGTACCTTCTGATAATAGGAAGGCTGTGGGTAAAAGGCCTTTAGAGATTGTTGAGCACGAGGATGAAAATCAGGCCAAGTTCAGACGTCCTAATGTGAAGGAACAGAATACCAAATTCCCAACGGCGGGACTGCATAAATCCAATGAGTATTTTCAGCTGGAACTGTCAAGGTGTGGGGTCCCCTTGGACAGTTCGAGAACTTCGAAACACCGTCAGTCGATACAACCCCTCTTTAATTTTTCTCATGGAAACTAAATGCTACAGGAGAAAAATTGAGAAAATAAAAAATTCGATTGGTTACTTTGGTGTTTCTGTGGATGTTAAAGGAAAGTCTGGTGGTTCAGCACTATTGTGGAGAAAAGAATGGGATGTTCGTCTTCTTAGTTTGTCTCGTAATCATATTGATGTTATGGTAGTTGGTCCGGGAGAGGTGGATGAATGGAGGTTCACAGGTTTCTACGGGGAGTCAGATGCATCGCATAGAACTCGTTCATGGAATCTTCTTCGTAAACTTCAGCATTGTTCAGCAAAACCATGGTTTTGTGCAGGGGGACTTTAATGAAATTCTTTGTCACGAGGAAAAACAAGGGGGTAATCAACGTCAGAATTGGTGTATGCGTAATTTTCGTGAGGCTTTATCGGATACTGGGTTGAATGATTTAGGTTATTCTGGTTTTGATTTCACTTGGTGCAACAGGCGATATCACCCCTTCACCATGTGGGAGCGTATCGATCGGGCATGTGCAGATAGTAATTGGAACATCAAATTCAGCAGCGCATGGGTTGAACACCTCAGTCTTCGGCATTCGGATCATGCAGGGTTACTTATCCATCTCCAGGATCATCGTACACAAGATCAGGGACGGAAAAAGAGACGTCGTTTTATGTTTGAGGCTATGTGGCTGAAGCGACGTGATTGTGCTTCCTTTATTGAACAAATTTGGGCTCAAGATCAAAATTTGAATCCCTCACATGGGACGAATGATTTGGTGGGTAAACTCTCGAATTGTAAAATGGGTTTGATAAAATGGAATGATCTCTCTGGATCAGAGATTAAACAGCGAATTGAGGAGCTTACTACTCGCATTAAAAAGCTTTGGTTGGGCATTATTACGGAGGCCACAAGGAAAGAAGAGGCTGATGTGTCTCGGGAATTAGAAATTCTTCAAGATCAAGAGGAAATCTACTGGAAACAAAGGGGGAAAATGGAGTGGCTTCAAGAAGGAGATAGAAATACGGCTTTTTTTCATCGGCGTGCGAATGAGCGTAGAAGTAAGAATACTATTAAAGGGCTTCGCGATGAGAGTGGAGAATGGAGGGATAAACCTGAAGAGATGGGGCAGATTGCGATTGACTATTTTCGGGCAATGTTTAGTTCCAGTAGACCAAGTGAAGAAGCAATTGCGGATGTTGTTCAGATTCTTAGGAATCGAGTGAGCCCTCAAGCAAACCAAGCATTGGTGCAACCCTATACAGCGGAAGAGGTAACTCGTTCAATCTCTGAAATGTATCCTTACAAATCCCCGGGCCCTGATGGCTTCCCTGTTTTATTTTATCATCGATTTTGGACACTCATTGCATCTGATGTTATTAAGTTTACTCTTTCTTTTCTTAATGATCAAATCTTGCCGGCTCATGTTAATTTTACGCATATTGTGCTTATCCCTAAATGCGAGTCTTCTGAATTTTTGCATCAATTTCGTCCTATTAGCCTTAGTAATGTCAGCTTTAAAATCGCTTCAAAGACAATTGCTAATAGGCTGAAGCCGTTTCTTTCTGATATTATTTCTTATTCTCAATCAGCTTTTGTTCCTGGTCGCTTGATATCTGATAATATCCTTGTGGCTTTTGAAATTAATCACTATCTTAAGAACAAGAGGTCAGGAAAGACAGGCCAAACGACGCTAAAGCTGGATATGAGTAAAGCATATGACCGTGTCGAGTGGTCCTTCTTGGAGCAGGTGATGCGTAAGTTAGGTTTTGCTACTCGTTTTATTTCTCTGATTTTATTGTGTGTGAGGTCTGTCTCTTATTCAGTGTTATTAAATGGGAATGATTGTGGTCAGTTTTTACCTGAGCGGGGTCTAAGACAAGGTGACCCCTTGTCCCCGTATTTATTTTTGTTAGTTTCAGAAGCGTTCTCAGCGTTGATCCGGGATGCAGAGCTTCGAGGTGCTTTTAAAGGTGTATCTATTTGTCGATATGCCCCTGTTGTATCCCACCTTCTTTTTGCAGATGACACTCTCCTATTCTGTGATGCAAAAAAGGAAGTGGCCGAGGAAATCATGTCTATCCTCAAGCGCTACGAACGGGCATCGGGACAAGTGATTAATTTGGCGAAGTCCGTGGTCGTGTTTAGTAAAAATACTGAGGAGCCCATGATGCACATCATTCAGGAAATCCTTGGGGTTCAGATCGATAACAAGCACGACAAGTACTTAGGATTGCCATCCGTTGTTGGGAGAACCAAAAAGGAGATTTTCATGTATATCCGAGATAGACTTTGGAAACAACTTCAGGTGTTGAAGGTTAATTCTCTCTCAGGAGCGGGAAAGGAGATACTTATCAAATCAGTGCTACAATCAATCCCAACTTTTGCGATGAGTTGTTTTCGATTACCAGACTCTGTCTTAGTCAAATTGGAGTCGTTGATCTCAAGATTTTGGTGGGGTGATGGTGAGCATCGCAAGATACATTGGCTCTCGTGGGAAAAACTGTGTCGAAGCAAGAAGGAGGGTGGTATGGGCTTTCGGGATCTGTGAGCATTCAATCTGGCTCTCCTTGCTAAACAAGCTTGGCGCATATTCGAGTTTCCGGACAGCTTAGTTGGACAGATTTTTAAGGCCAAGTATTTCCCTTCATGTTCGCTTCTTGAAGCTCAATTGGGTAGCAACCCGTCATTCTCATGGCGGGGTATTGTGGATGCTGTTCGGGTCTTGCAATCTGGTTTGAGGTGGAGGATTGGGAATGGGGATCAGGTCCATATATGGGAAGATGCGTGGCTACCTCGCCCACGCACTTTTAAACCTATCACTCCCCGTAACTTGGCGGTACAGGAGAATTATGTGTGCGAGCTTATTGATTTAGATGTTGGGTGGTGGAAGACAGATTTGATACGCCAAATTTTTTGGAAGGAGGATGCGGACCTTATTCTCTCTTTGCCACTTGGTTGTCTAGAGAATGAGGATAAAAGGATGTGGCATTATGGGAACTGGGGGAAATTTACTGTTCGTAGTGCTTATCACATGATTATGGGATGTGACCTTCTTCGTAAGAATAGCTCATCTTCAAGCAGTAACATTGAGGCGCTCGACTGGCGATTTCTGTGGAATATCAGGTGTCCTAACAAAATTAAGACTTTCCTTTGGCGCGCTTGCAAAAATATTCTTCGTACAAAGGCAAATTTAGTGAGACGACATATCAATTCTGGGACTAATTGCGGGTTGTGCGGGGACTCTCCGGAGGATACTCGCCATTGCTTTGCTCTTTGCCATGTTGCCCGCCAAGTTTGGGCACTAATTCATACTCCGGGGGCTGCTCACTGGCAGGAATCAGAAGACATGGAGGGTTGGATTCGTCGTATTTGTCGTGAGTTGGAAAAAGATGTTGTAGTGCGGGTGAGTGTAGCCTGTTGGGCGCTATGGAATAACAGGAACCGGTTAATTGCGGGAGAAGTTTCCTTGATGCCAGGCGAAATTGCTAAGCTGGTCTTCTCCTTCATTGGATCATGGAATGGTGCGGTGGCTGTTCGAGGTAAAGTACCTAGTTGTTCTCCTTCTAAAGATTGGGTAATGCCCTCAAAGAAGTGGATTAAAATCAATTATGATGCAGCTGTTTTTTCGGGTGAACAAGCAATTGGATTGGGGGTCATTGCTAGGGATTATAATGGCGTTTGTGTTGCTTGGGTTCAGCGACGGTTGTCTGGTTGTCTTGAACCTGCGAGTGCGGAAGCAATGGCTGCGTTAACGGCTGTTCATCTTGCTTTAAAGTTTGATTGGCCGTTGGTTGTTGTTGAAGGGGACTGTCTTGCTGTTACTCATGCAATTGCGAAAAAGTCGGAATGTGGTACAGAGTATGTAAGTGTCATCAGAGATATTCACAAGCTTATTGTTGGTAGAACGTTTGCTTTTAAGTGGATTTGCCGAGACGCTAACATGGCTGCACATTCCTTAGCCCAGTTTGCGCGGACTGATCGTGAGTGGCCAAGTACTGCTGTTGGTTAAAGGCTTAGATAGTTTCTGTTTTTGCTGTTTTTTTCTGCATTTGCTTTGATGTTTTTCTGCATTTGTGTTACTGCTTTTCTGCTTTTGTTTTGCTGGTTTTCTTTTGCTGCACTTGTTTTGCAGTTGCTTCAGGTTCTGGGTCTCAATTTGAGTTGGATGTATTTTGTATGAACAATTGCCAGTTGTTGGCTTAGCTATTAAAGTTGCCTTTCAAAAAAAAAAAAAAAAACTGGATCACAATTTCGGGTAGGCATACATTCAAAAGTTAATGACTTTGAGGCGCTATAGAGAGAGAATTGGTGAAATTGAGCTCGATATAGTATTTGATTTTATTAGCTTTGAGTAAGAATTTTGTCGAGGCTTTTAGATGTGAATTTAATTCTGTAGAGAATGTTGAATTTGTTATATTCTTATTGAGGCGGATTTTCTTGTAGTGATGTAGAAGAGTTTAGATGTTAAATTTAGTTTTTTCTTTCGAATATTTGTTTCTATTTAAGCTTGAAAAGTTGGGAATATTACGTTAGCCGGCAAAAAACAAAAGAGAGACTTTCCCCACCCATATGTGTGAATCCGTCCAAGCGGCAAAATTATGCACCGCCAAATTGTTAGCACACGGTCTAAATTTGAATTTTCACTTAGACAAACATGCCCAAAAACATTAGAAAATGCGGCGAATAAAAATCCTTGTAGATAAAATCATATTTTAATCTCACAATAAAGAGCTAATAGTAAAACAACTCATGTGCTATGTCCAGGCGAATAATTCATTATCAAAAAATAGAGGCAAATAATTTCACATAAAAAAAAAAAGGCAAATTACCTCCTTGTGAAGTTAAATGGTAGATGCCATCTTCTGTATCTTATCATGTACTTTAGTTAAAATTATACCTAGATAGAAACTAGCATAGAAAAAAAAAACATATTATTTTCCTAAATTTTGATGTTTTTCCTAAATTTTATTGTTATAATAGTTTAATCAAGCCTTAATTTTATTTTATGTTTCTTTGTGTTTTGGTCTATAATCAAAATATATATTCTTAAAATATGAGGGCGCAGAAATCTTTGTACATGCATAAAAATCAAACACACTCTAAATTTCTCGTGAGTTAACTTCACATTAGTCTAATTAAAGGTATAGTTTATCACGTAAAAAAATACATGTAATATTTGTTCTCTCACTACTTTTCACAAAGGATTTTTTTGTTTATTAATACACACAGCATAGGATTATTGCCATATTTTCGACAGTTAATTTGATTTGTATACACTCTCGTCAGCTCAAATGAGTCATTTGCCTCCAAAAAAAAAAAAAATTGAGTCAATTGCTCATCGAGTTAAAGTCATGGTGCATGGGCTGGACTCGAGAATATGGCCACTTGGTTCATGGTTGATTCTGATACCATTATAGTCTCTCATGATACAGTCAACATTTTTGGACTCGTAATCTTACAAACCATCGCAAAAATTACCTAAATGCGCATTGACAAAATGATTTAAACCAACGAGTCTTATTAGTTAATTGGGAGTTTCTCCCACAATTCGCGCATCTTAGTGCACTTTTTATCTGGTAGAGCATAACAGAAGGTAACTAACAGGTTTTAAATCCAATATTAGGCATATACTATATTTTCATATCATAGTATTCTTTCTTCATCACGCAATAGTCAATAATTATTCACGTAATAGTCGCTTAAAAGAAACACTTTTAACAAATGAGGAAGTTATCGCGTTTGCTTGCGTGATGATCAACCAGCTTCGATGGCAATAACTAAGCTCTTTAGACAAATTACGGCTGCCCAATTAACAACTTTCCAGGACTCAGGCTACATCGATCACTTTTGTTAGGTGACTTAGGTCTCACGCACAAGTTATAGCTATTTTAATGTTTATCAATCGCCCGCTATGATTATCTAATGACTACATCACTTTTTTATGTTTTCAGAAGAAAAAAAAAATGATTCATCGATATTCTACAATCTAAATTAAGATTTAGCTCGATAATCATTTAATAATGTATTAGAGTTAGCTCATGAAGATGCGGCATAAGATTGCCCTATTTATTATACTTCCCTAGTATAAACTGAGGTCTTCAGTATATAACTTCTTGATGGACTATATAATAATTAAAGGTCCAATCCCACAACTGTTTATCTTTATTTATTATTATCATCAATACACCTTCAAGAGGCTTTTATTTGACCTATTATTATGGACACCACAAATGAAGATAAAGTGAGAAAATCATGACATGAAACTGATCGTGATTCCTTGCCCTAGAAATCGTACCAAAAACCGTTGAAAATAAGCCTATTTTACACGCGTATAAAGTATAAATTTTAGATTTTTTGAGATATAAAAAAATTATTACGTTTCGATTAATAGTTTGAAGCAAACTGAGATTTAATAATAAGACCTCTGAAATTCCCCGGGAAGAGAAAAACGATGTTTCACGCATTAATCAATAATAAGTGGCAGTACTACCGATTTGATCACATTAAAACTTTAGTAGGAATATAGATCAAAGTTTCGTTTCTATAGTACGTTTCGATATGCTAAATATTAGAAACGTTTTGTAATGTTTCGAGATTTTTTTTATATGTTTTAAAAGTTTCGTAAAAATGGTTGTTGCAATAGACATAGAAAATATTGCATGTTTCGTTTCCATAAAGTCAAAAATGAAAACGTTTCGTTACTTTCCGTAGAAAAAAAAAAAAAAAAAAAAAACTTTGGTCCATGAGTATGAACGCTCTACGAAGACTATAAGAAGAAGATGATAGAAACTTTTAGGCTATAAATAAATTACAAAAGATAACTTGCACGGATAAGATTTTCCATGAACAGTCACGTTAATTAATAGATTCTGCCTCTGATTCAAGAGATTATCGAAAAGCAAAACCACTTTGGGTGTTGGCTAATAAGTAGACATAGCTTTTTAAGTAATTTTAAGGTGATTTGTATAATCTGTAGTCACAAATGTTGAGTGCTTTAGAGACAATCAGAAGAATAAAGTAACATTGAGAATTAAACTCGAGAAAGATAAAACAAGACTTACCAAAATGGATCATTATTAAATAAATTCAAAACTTTTGTCCATTAATTCATGCCGTCATTTTCTTTTTTCCACAAAGTACTTTAAAATAAAAAATAATAAATAAATAAATAAATAAAAACTCATTTCAGTTACTAGGCAATAAAGTTTACCAGAAATCATTGGTTCCCACTTGCAAGAAATCGTGTCATGGTCTCTAACAACGTAACTAATGCTTGCATCACAATCCTTCTTCACTCTCTCCAATTATATGATCACACACTAACGTGTTCTGCATGGGAACCTCTTTACAATTATTCATCTCTCACGTAATTGTTCACATTACACATGTAACTATAATGTTAGTTGGATAAAGACACTTTTCCTATGTTTAGAGAGTGTGTATAGGGTAGGGGTTGGGGGGGGGTACAATTCCAATTATAAAGAGCAGGCTCAATTACTTGGGTAGGCAAGTTCGATATATCCATTTAGTTTCTCCACAACTCTCATAACCCATCTTGACCCTTTTTCCTATTATTCTTTATTAATTGTTTTTGCCCATAAGCAATTCCATCCCTTGTGTTCTCTTTTCTCTAATTTATCTTCTATATAAAGGCTTCTAGCAATCTCTAAATTCTCATCCAATCACAGATAATTCATCTCATTCATCTGATTCTTTTAAAATGAAGATATTCTTCTTAGTGATTCTTTCTTTGGTTCTGATGATCCAACTCGCAGAGAGTTTTGATTTCCACGAAAAAGAGTTGGAAACTGAGGAGGGTTTGTGGGGTATGTACGAGAGGTGGAGGAGCCACCACACAGTGTCGAGGAGTGTGGACGAAAAGCACAGGCGCTTCAACGTCTTTAAGGCCAACGCTCATTACGTTCACAATGTAAACCAGAAAGACAAGCCTTACAAGCTGAAACTGAACAAATTTGCTGACATGACCAGCCACGAGTTTAGAAGCGTTTATGCTGGTTCAAAGGTCAAGCATCATCGGATGCTCCAAGGAAAATCACGAGGAAATGGGACTTTTATGTATGAGAATGTACAAAGTGTTCCAACATCTGTTGACTGGAGGAAGAAAGGAGCAGTCACTGCTGTGAAAGATCAAGGCCAATGTGGTAAGATACCTCGAATTCTATATGTTAAACCCCTACCAAATTAGTAAGATCGGAAAAGTTTACGACTCTCTAACACAAATACTTTTTTGATATTGCAGGTAGTTGTTGGGCGTTTTCAACAGTGGTGGCAGTCGAGGGGATAAATCAAATTAAGACAAATGAATTAGTTTCCCTGTCAGAGCAGGAACTTGTTGATTGTGACACCGAAGAAAACCAGGGTTGCAATGGAGGACTTATGGATCTGGCGTTCGATTTTATCAAAAAGAAAGGAGGTCTTACAACAGAGAAAAACTATCCTTACACAGCTGAAGATGGAACGTGTGATGTGAAAAAGGTAATTCAATGCTTCAAGAAATCATATTTCAAGTTAATATGTTTAAATGGTCACAGTGCACAATTTCACTCTTAATTTTTTTTTCCCCATTAGGAGAATTCTCCTGTAGTGACAATTGATGGACATGAAGATGTGCCTGCCAATGATGAAGATGCGCTACTAAAAGCAGCGGCTAACCAACCTATATCGGTTGCCATTGATGCTGGTGGTTCTGATTTCCAATTCTATAATGAGGTAAACTTATGCTAAGCATTCGATAACTCGCAAAACACAGTGGTCTATTTTGTTTTGAACCCGTAAAGACATGTATTTCTATGAAAATATTGAAATTAACTTTCTTTGTTGTTGCAATAGGGAGTGTTTAATGGGGAATGTGGTACGGAGCTGGATCACGGGGTAGCAATCGTGGGATACGGGACAACCCTTGATGGAACCAAATACTGGATTGTAAGGAACTCATGGGGGCCCGAATGGGGAGAAAAGGGTTATCTTAGGATGCAACGTGGAATAGCTAAGAAAGAAGGACTCTGTGGTATAGCCATGCAAGCTTCTTACCCTATTAAGAACTCTTCGAAGAATCCTGGGAAACATACTAAATCCACCACAAAGGACGAACTTTGAGCTTACATGCTATATGCCAATGGATCTACTGCTCCGATTAGTTCTATGCTAAAATCAAGACTCCCTAAATTTACGCTTTATTGGTGAACTTCATCAGTCTGAAGATATCATGTAATATAGCGAATATTATTGAATGTAAAAGGAGTACGATAATAAAATAAAATTAATTCCTGAATCAAACTAGCAGCCATTTCTCAATATAAGATGTTATAATATTGTCTATGAAATCGGAGTTCATGATGATATAAACAGTTACAACATATGCTTATTGATTCATCAAAATGTGTTATTTGCAAATGATATGATGTAATTCATGCCTTACATCCTTAGCTAATGTAAACATGAAATTAAAGGGGAATATACCTTTAAACCTCTGGAGATAGATTAAAGAGCACAGAACAATATCTTAGCAATGAGATAGATTATCACTGCATGCATGCTGCATCAACCATAGCAACGAATTGGATCGTTGCACCCTTTAGCAGCTGATTGCTTCGAACCGTTTCTTCCACCCTTCTCCAAATACTGTTGGTGATACTCCTCTGCCCTGTAAAACGTCTTGGCAGGTAGAATTTCTGTGACAATCTTTACATCCTTGAATTCACTCTGCTTCTTTTCCAACGATTCTCGGGCTAATTTAGCCTGTGTCTCATTGTAATAGTATATGCCTGACCTATACTGTGTCCCAACATCATTTCCCTGTGATTTTTTTTTAGAAAAATGAGTCCATTTTGTTAACAAGGTAAAAAGCAAAATACATTTTGATTGTCATCAGGAGTGAAAAGCAAAATCAAAAGATAGCAGTAACTGAAACTACGCCAAAATCAGGAGCTATTACTATTCTGATCTTCTACTAAAAATGCTACCTCTTTTTCGTAAATGAGAGCAACAAGTAAAATTTGAAGTGTTTCTTTAATCGAGAACATGAAAAGATTCCATTTTCAACTCAATGAAAACGAAATAAAAATATTGTTTCTACTCTATTATCACTGCATGGATCAAAATTTCCATCTGTTTCCTCAAAAACTACCAAAAGGTTTTCGTTTTTGATTTTGTCGAAACAAAAGCTAGAAGTAATTTCCAATTCCATTTCACTTACAACTGCTACAAAAATTTTGTAACGCGTAGAAAAGCTCTCAAAAATTTAAGAAACGTTTCTAATATCTAGCAGACCGGAACTGACATCCAAACCGAAACTTTGATCCATCCAACATGTTATAGAAACATTTCAACCGTAAATCGCGAAAATTTCCTATCTCATAAAACCGATCAAAACATACAATCCAAAGCAAAACAGTGGTTACAAATGTGATAATTCAATCCAACAAATCAATCCCCAATTTAGGCCAATCAATATTAAGTCCAAAACCTAAAAACACAAATATCAAAAACAGAATAATATACAATCAGAATCTCGAATAGACCTGGCGATTGAGGGTTGTAGGATCATGCTTGTCCCAGAATACGTCAAGCAGAGTGGTGTACGGACAAACAGTCGGGTCGAATTGGACCCGAACCACTTCAGCGTGTTTTGTTGTTCCGGTGCAAATCTGTCTGTAATCCGGGTCGTGGAGATGACCCTGAGAGTAACCCGCTTCGGTTTTGACCACTCCGTTCAATCTCTGAAAAGTCAATTCGACGCTCCAAAAGCAACCCGCGGCGAACTGGGCGAATTCATGACCCGGATCCGACGGAGAATCCGTATCCGGGTCGAAAGCCGGGTTTGTTGACTTATTGTTCTGATCTGCCATTGTTGATTGATTGTGAATTTGTGATGATGATTTTGGGGGTTTGAGTCAATGGTCAATGTTTTATATGCAGAGTTTGTGATTGTGATGTGCATGAAAATTGATACATATTATTTTTGTTATGGACTGAAGGAAAAAGTACTTTAGCCCAAAGTAACCGAATTCGAAGTGAATAATTTTTATACTTGGAAACTTAATTAATGCTTGATATTAAGTTATTAAATAATTTTAATATGCAATCAATTTGACCAGTAGATATATAAATAAATAAAGATTACTTGAAAATTGTAGTTAATTTTTTAAAGTTTCTCACAATAGAAATTATATTTTTGAGTTGATTTATTAAGTTGATAATCGTCTTATAAGTTAAATATAATAATAACATACTTTACTTTTTAATTACTTATGTTCTAATTCTAAACAATGTACTTATCTATTAATTTTTTAAGAGAATAAATGTTATCATTTACCCCTGGTACACGCCAACCCGCCCCCACTAGTCTCTTTTCCCATCAGACGACACTTGACATGTTGATAAATGATAAAGTTGTGATGCAGAACATGTGTTGATTAGTAATGTTGCAGATGAATCTGAATTTAGGATCGACACACTCTAGGGGACTTGTCACATAGAGTTGTCGTCAGATGATACTTGAGGGCGAATGCAGCAATAGATTTTGGTGGATATGCGATCGAGAATGATTATGAAAATGAGATTTGGTTGAGTGAGACTTTTGGAGGGAAGGAGATGGCAAGAAAGTGTTTGTTTGTGACGTCTGGTGGAGGAGGTTTTTGATGCGTTGCACAAATACTTCTAAAAGACACATAATGTAATATTTGACATGTATTGAATACTCATCAGATATTTTTCAGATACGAATCGAACGCACCACATGGTGTGTCTTATAATTAAGTAAAAAGAAAAAATGATACCAATGTTAATACTTATTAGGACGTTTTCAACCATTTTTCCTACATTATCAACCCTTATTATGTTCTCAAATTCAGTGATATAAAATTAGAATAATGGAAAATATAGAATAAAGACGTGTTACAAAGTTTCCTCATAGAAGCTATAGCCCATATGATGAGAATTTTCATCTCTTGACGCTTTGAAGGAGTATTTTTTCTTTTCGTCCAGTCTCGTTGTATCATGTATGTATGTATACCGCTCCAATTAATTATTTTTACGTCACAATAGTATGATAGCATCATGAAGTATGCTTAATTACAACATGCAAATTCACACTAAAAACGTGTGTCTACTTCAAATGAAATTTTCTTTTGATTGAGAACCTGTTCAAATAAACTTATTGATAATTTTGTCGTACGAAAGTGGAACTGTAAATACCAAGAAATTTGTAATTCATACACCTTTTTCTCGACCTCCAATATTGTTAGACAAAAAGTACATTGTAAATAGATGAGTTAGTTAAGAGTTGTCAGCCCAATCCCTCGACATGAAACTGGAATTGCCTTTCAAATCACAACACAAACTATAAGTAACCTTTACGAGATGGATTGAAAATTAAGGGATACCTTGGGGATCTCCTTCACAACTTTTAAATCCAGAATTTCCGTAGGACAATTTCATATATAATCGCATTTTGTCCAAAGAGTTACCAATAAAAGATAAAAAAAAAATATAATCTTTTAATTCCAAACTCCGCACGGTCAAAGGAGAAACAATGGAGAAAGCTAGACCTATTGAAGAAAGTTTCAGCAAATCATAAGAAACAAATAAAATGACCCAATTAATTAATCTTTTTTTCTAAATAATGATGATGATTTGCTACTCAATTGAACTGCCCAACTATAACCACACAAAATGTTGTGCTTCATATTTTTCCTTCTTTTTTATTTTTTTGATAAAGAGAGAAAATAAATCTACTCCTCTTTTTCTTACTCATGTTCGGGTAACTTTTGTGTTCCAAAAGTTTTGATCATGCAATATTTCACAATTTTGCTAATGTTATGACAAGTGCTGTATTTTACAAATTATAACATCTTTACTTCCGCAAGTTTGTTCCACTTATCAAAAAACAAAAAAAGAAACATCTCCCATTATTTGAACGATTGCATGAACATCTCCTATATTTTCTCCATAACTCTCATTACCTATTTAAACCCTTTCTCCCATTTATTCTTTCTTAATTGCATTTGCCCATGAGCAATTCATATTAGTTCCATCCCTTATGATCTCTTTTCTCTAATTTATTCTTCTATATAAAGGTCTCTAGCATTCTCTAAATTCTCATCCAATTACATCTAATTCATCTCATTCATGAAAATGAAGATATCCTTCTTAGTCATTTTTTCTTTGGTTCTGATGATCCGACTCGGGGAGAGTTTCGATTTCCATGAAACAGAGTTGGAAACGGAGGAGGGTTTGTGGGGTATGTATGAAAGGTGGGGGAGCCACCACACGGTGTCGAGGAGCGTAGACGAAAAGCAAAAACGTTTCAATGTCTTTAAGGCCAATGCTCATTATGTCCACAATGTAAACCAGAAAGACAAGCCTTACAAGCTGAAGTTGAACAAATTTGCAGACATGACCAGCCACGAGTTTAGGAGCGTTTATGCTGGTTCAAAGGTCAAGCATCATCGGATGTTCCAAGGAAAATCACGAGGAAACGGGACTTTTATGTACGAGAACGTACAAAGCGTTCCAACATCTGTCGACTGGAGGGAGAAAGGAGCAGTCACTGATGTGAAAAATCAAGGCCAATGTGGTACGATACCGCGAATTCTATATGTTAAACCCCAACCAATTTAGCAAAATCAAAAAAACTTTACAACTCTTTAACATTGAAACTCTTGATATTGCAGGTAGTTGTTGGGCGTTTTCAACAGTAGTGGCAGTTGAGGGAATAAATCAAATCAAGACAAACAAATTAGTTTCCCTGTCAGAGCAGGAACTCGTTGATTGCGACAACCAACAAAACCACGGTTGCAATGGAGGACTAATGGATGTGGCATTTGATTTTATCAAAAACAAAGGTCTTACAACAGAAGAAAACTATCCTTACGCAGCTGCAGATGGAACCTGTGATGCGAAAAAGGTAATTCAATGCTTCAATCATAGTCCAAGTTAATATGTTTAAATGGTCAGAAGCACAATTTTATTCTCCATTTTTTTTCCCATTAGGAGAATTCTCCTGTAGTGACCATTGATGGACATGAAGATGTGCCTGCCAGTGATGAAGATGCGCTACTAAAAGCAGCGTCTAATCAACCTATATCGGTTGCCATTGATGCTGGAGGTTCTGACTTCCAATTCTATAAGGAGGTAAACTTAATCTTATGCTAAGCATCCTACAAATCAAAAATTTTAAGAGTCCATTTGTTTTGAACACGTAAAGACATGTATTTCTATAAGAATATTAAAATTGATTCTTTCTCTCCTTTTTACAATAGGGAGTGTTTAATGGGGAATGCGGCACGGAGCTGAATCACGGGGTGGCAATCGTGGGATATGGAACGACCCCTGATGGAACCAATTACTGGATAGTGAGGAACTCGTGGGGGCCCGAATGGGGAGAAAAGGGCTATATTAGGATGCAGCGCGGAATAGCTAAAAAAGAAGGACTCTGTGGTATAGCCATGGAAGCTTCATACCCTATCAAGAACTCTTCACAGAATCCTGGAGAACATTCTAAATCCACCCCTAAGGATGAACTTTAAGCGAAACGTTATACGGCAATAGACCTACCGTTCAGATTAGTTCTATGCTGAAATCAAGACTCCCTAAGTTTACGCTTTATCATGAGCTTCATCATTTTGAAGGTATCATGTATTATAGCAAATACTATTGAATGTAATAGGAGGACAATAATAAACAAAAGCTTAATTCTTGAATCTAACCAACAGTAGTTTCTCAATATAAGATGTTATAGACTTATAGTATTGTCCACGAAACGGGAGTTGAATGATGATATAAACAGTTACAACATTTGCTTATCTGATTCATCCGAAAGTATTATTTCCAAATTTTATGATGTAACATGAAAGTAAAGAGTAATATACCTTTGAAATTCGGGTGGAACGCCCAAAGCACAATAAAGAGTTGATATTCATAGAAGAGCACACAACAACCTCATAGCAATAAGATGGATTACAACTGCATGCAGGAAATCGGATCGTTGCAGCCTTTAGCAGCCGATTGCTTCGAACCGTTTCTTCCACCCTTCTCCAAATACTGTTGGTGATACTCCTCTGCCCCGTAAAATGTATTGGCTGGAAGAATTTCTGTGACAATCTTTACATGCTTGAACTGACTATGCTTCTTTTCCAACGATTCTCGGGCTAATTTATCCTGTGTCTCATGTTAATAGTATGTGCCTGACCTGTACTGTGTCCCAACATCATTTCACTGTTAAAATTGTTAGAAAATGGATTGCTTTAGTTAACAAAGTAGAAACCACAATATATTGTGATTGTCATCAAGAGTGAAAAAACAAAATCAATGTGAACAAATTAAAAGATAGCAGTAAATTGAAACTATGCCAAAATCAGGAGCTATTACTATCCTTATCTTCTACTAAAAAATGGTACCTTTTTTTTTTTTCATAAATGAGAGCACGGAGTAAAGTTTTGAAGCGTTTCTTCAATCGAGAACATGAAAAGACTCCAAATTTCATTCAATGAAAACGAAATTAAAAGATAGTTTCTACATTATTATCAACATGGATTAAAATTTCATACATTTTCTCGAAAACTAACAAAAGGTTTCGGTTTTTTTGACTTTGTGGAAACAAAAGCTAGACATTCCCAATTCCATTACAACCACAAGTTTTAGGAAGTTCTAGTAACATGTAGAGATGCTCAGGTTTCTAATATCTAGCAGACCGAAACTTTGATCCATCCAACATGTTATAGAAACATCTCAACCGAAAATTGCAAAAATAATTCTTAGCACATACAATCCAATGCAACACTTTGGTTACAAACGTGGGTACCATTTAATTATTCCTCAATTCTGACCAATCGCTATAAGTCCAAATCCTAATAACACAATTAAATATCAAAATTAACAACAAAAACAGAAGCAGATAAAAGCAGAAATTCGAACAAAGCTGGCGATTAAGAGTGGTGGGATCATGCTCGACAGAATACATTTTTTAATTTAATTATTTGTTTAACTTTTCTTGGGCTTTTTGATGGCTATGGAGTAGTAGTATGTACTGAACGAAATACCAGCTAGCGGTTTTGGGCCTTCAAATTATGTTGATATGAGAAGTGTTTTAGCCCAAAGCGACAGAGTTCATAAGAATATATAGTGCTGAATAAATTATTACAAAAGATAAACAAAAACAACTACAAGAAATACATGAACTATTTAGTGCATAACATTTATATAGTGGTTTGGGCCGATTTGGGTCTGGGTCGTGCTTTGGTTTGGTTTGTACCAAGTTGGCTTGATTGATAGGTGTGCTCCCTAAGATTTGATCGTATGTTAAGGTGTACATCACAAAATTAAGCGTAGATCGCAAAGTTAAGTTTAAACCTGGAGTTAGGCGCAAATCATAGAGTTAGATGTGCACAGAAAAGTTAAATATACATCTCGGGGTTATGCTATATTTGAGATCCGTAGGTGCAGGGATATGAATGGTAGAGTTAGTTTCCACGTGAGTTGTTCAATGTGAAATGTAACAGTATAACAAAATGCCAAGGTGTTGTATGATTATATGACCAAAATAGGACACTTCACTAACATTGTTACACAGGACGATCAATGTAATCTTTTCAATAAAAACTACGTCCTATCAAGCGAAATAAATGAAACCGTTATCGAATGAGTTTTGTAGTTCATCAAAGAATAAAATTCATCAATCATTCAATTGAGATTCAAACTTTTCTCTTATTCTGTTTCAATGTAGTTAATCTTACTATCTGTCTGTTAAACACTATTATTGTGCATCTAAAGTATAAAACTACAAATATATATGGATAAATTTTGTGGTAAAAAGAACTTAACTACATTGCCGACTAAACTTGGAGAAGTTTCCCGTTTTCTTTCCAATTGCAATTCAGCCGAAACATGAGCTTGTATTAACCCAATCTAACAAAAATTGTTTAAAAAATTGTACTCAGCTTTGTTAGTACAGATATAATTGTTAACCCAACCCCTCGAAACATAAAATTACTTTTCAAATCACAACATAAACTTAGCCTTTACGAGTTGAAATTGCAAATTTAATTAGTGACCCTTCACAACTTCCGAAGCCTCATGTTTGGAATGACCAATTGATAATCGACATGTTGTCCAACTGGCCTAAATGGAGGTTTCGTTTTGTTAATCGGAACGCGAATTTTGCTGCTCATAACCTTGTGAAATGGGCGTCGACGAACTCTCGTTCTAGCCATTTTACCCCATCAAACATTCCTATTTCTTCATTTTGTGATGGGGTTTTCCAATTTTGGATTATTGTAATAACTTTATATTTTGAGTTATTTAATGCATGTTATTTATAAAAAAAAAAATCGACATGTTGTCCAAAGAATCACCAATATAAAATAAAATAAAATTCCATCTCCCGCGGTCCCGCCCTCCACCATCAAAGGAGAAACAGCGGAGAAAGCGAGACTATATTTTGAAGAAAGTTTCATCAAATTATAACAAACACATAAAATGACCCAATCCTTTTTTTTTTTTTTTAAATCATGATGATTATTTGCTACTCAATTAAACTGCTCAACAATAACCACACAAAGTGTTGTGCACGGACGCCGAAAGTAGCTGCGCTGAGCTGGAGAATGACATGCATGATTCGATATCTTTTTGTTATTCTTCACTCAATTTTGACTCTAAACGCATGGAGAAAGACATATTATTGTGCTCGGTATTTTGTTACATACAATGATCGAGATGACTGCATGCCCCAGTCAAAAGTTTTGATCATGCAATTTTGATCACAATTTTGCTATTGTAAATTGTAATGGCTAAACGAAACATTGCAATCGAGTACTAATGTGTATGATCAGTTCACCCGACACGTACATCAACGTGTGTTGCATTTCTATATAAGTTCAATATAACATCTACACATCTTGATGGAAGTTTGTTCTAAGTAATTAATTAAATAAACATCTCCTATTATTTGAACAAAATATTACATGAACGCCAACTTACAATTTGAGAAGAAGAAAACATTATAGATAGACTCTTTATTTCGAGGTTTGAATAATTAAAAAGACACTTCTCGTAGTTTGAAGAATATTGAAAATGGATTCCATATAATTTCTACATGGTTGATGTAATTGAGGTGGTGCATAATTTGTTAATACTCTCAAGATTCAATTCATAGTATACTCAAAGAAAAATTTCTGATGCACTTCTATGATATTAATTTCTATCTGTGATCACTGTAAATAACTCTAATCATTAATCAAGTCAAAATAAGTTGCACAAAATTTCCTTAGCTCCATGACTAATCATATTTTTAGCCCATTTCTTCAAACTTTATAATTTTCATTTCGATAAAGTTCATACTAGCAATGTAAGGTGGTGGAAATTTGAGCTACTTCAACATCATTATTATCATATTAATTAGTGGCTCCTGGTTTTAAGGAGCGCAACCCATATTGTTGGAGTAATTTTGAGGGTGCTTTTAATTTCCACACTCACTAACACTGTTGTTTTTGCCCCTTTTGTCTCCTTTTGTCTATGCCCTTAATTTCAAAAAATCCATATGGGGAGGAATCAAATCCAAGTGTCTGGGCCATTAGGAAGATTTCTTTGTCGGTGAATGCTTTCATTTTATTCGCAACACATTTGATAATTAATTATGTTCATATTTGGATTTTGTTATTCATTCAAACATTGCCATATATTATGGTTCAGGATATGTGTTTCTCCTCAATGTCTTGCATATACAGGTACCGCCTAATTATTATAAATAATATTAGGTCAGATATAAATTGGAGCCAGTCAGCTACATAATTCAATCCACTTTGTAATGTGAAAATTAATACCATTGCGCCTTTCAAGCCAATATTGCTACATAATTGTAATAATTGGTTAGGTGGTGGGAGTCAAGCGCCATTTAATATACATCATAAATGTTGCACATGTGAAACAAATAAAGTTTGCGTCTAAATTTTTGCATGCCAAATATTTTTTATTATGTATTTAAGAAAAATTACAAAACAATCTCTTGGTCCGCATGCACGTCGATCATATGCGTATTATACTATTATTCATGCCAGCCACTTTCATTAGTTTTCAAGATTGTGGACATTTTTAAATGAAGTTGCTGATACGCATTATGTAGATGTGTGTGTGTGTGTATAAGATCTCAATTTTGTAATTATCTTTAAGAAATTATTCGGTCTATATTCTACATTATGCATATAATACAAGATATTTAGTGCACGATACACGGAACTTGTATATTAGATTATAAGCTAGTCTTTTTCTCGTCCTCTTGTATAATAACATTGAAATATTAGTGGTGAAGTAGATTTCTTGCCTACCAAAGCTAGAATTTCGGCATTTGTCGCGATCCAATTTACATGTGATCTGATAAATTAATACAGCGATTGAACTGAGAAAGTCCTTTTCCATACAATCAAAAGGGGTTCCCACCTACAAGTATTAAAAGTATTAAGGATTGGTAAGAAAAAAAAATTGGAACTAAGATCTCGTATTGCTTGTGGTTCATAAACTTTGCACAAATCTTGTTTTTCATAAAATCACAACAGAGTTTTGTGCAACCTTTTTGAAACCACAAGTAGTTTTTGTGCAAGTTAAGGAGTTTTATACAGAGTTAATGAAACCACAATGGAGTTTTAGACAGCAAACAAACTACAAGCAGATCAAGTTTTTTAAACTAGGTGGAGTTTTATTTATTTTCCCCGGAATCGTGTAGACAAATTATATTATTTCTATGGAATATTATCGATACCACAATGAACAACTATATCACAATTAATTTCCTTTTAAAGCTTAGGAAAAGAAGTGTCGATCATAGACCATAAAATTTACTAGAACACTAAGTATAAATTTTAAGAGTGAAATAAAAAAGAGAAATACAAGAATTGAAAGATTCTGATCTGGGTGACTAACTTAATCTCAACACCA
Organism: Misopates orontium; assembly: GCA_946800315.1. Classification (NCBI taxonomy): domain Eukaryota; kingdom Viridiplantae; phylum Streptophyta; class Magnoliopsida; order Lamiales; family Plantaginaceae; genus Misopates; species Misopates orontium. Next base: position 22,773,072 of record OX326952.1, on the reverse strand, counting down.
AAAAAGATTATTAAAAAGAAATGGTCATTGATTGGATAAATTATTTTTTCAAAATTCTTTGAATAATTACTTTTCCACGCAAGTATTTTGCTTACCATTTCCTATTCTCCAGCTAGCGTTCCAGGAATGGAGGAGCACTTCCAGTACTACTGAATTGACTGGGTACCCAATAATTAATAACAAGAAGCTGGAAGGTTCTAAATAATTCAAACCACGTTTTTAACGTGTAAGCATGTCAAACAAGAAACTATCTAATAATGTTGAAACCTTAAAGTTAAAGGCCATGAATGACGGACACACCATGACTTGAGTTTTCAAATCGATTACATATATGTTATCAGCATTCATATTTGGAAAAAAATTCAAACTGTTATATGTTGGTCTTCACTTGGTGAAAATGAGATTTTACTTTTTGAACTATATGTATGGGCTTCGTTTGGTTCCGGGAAAACGGTAGGAAAAGAAAAACAAAATAAGGGGGTTTTTGTTTTTCAACTAATTGGTAGAGCATGATTTTTTTGGAAAAGAATTGAACTATAATGAAATAATAAAGAAAATAAAGATACAAACAAATTATTAACTTAAAAGCTTTCAGGGTCAAGAATTCTAAGTAAAGCCGGTATTTGTATATACAATATTCTATGACACGTAAAAACAGAAAAAGACATAAAAAGAAATTTAATTTTACCGAAAATTTAATTGACTTTCCACAATATTACGGTGGTTTTTCCAAATGTTTATAAAAAGAGCTTATTAGCTTTTGCAACCGCAAAAGCACATTTTTAGGTGGTGTTTGCAAACTCTTAAAAAAAGTTAAAACCAGCTTTTGACTTAAGTTAAGCAGTTTGGAGTGTTTGCAAATTTAGCTTATGTGGTGGGAGAACTTTTTTTAAGCTAAAAACACCCACAATCTTGAAGTTGGTCTAGGGGTGCTTCTAGCTTATGGTAGCAATTTTTGAATAAATTATTATTTTTTTGTACAATTATACCCTTATCTTCTAATATTATCACATAGCAAAATCTAACTCAAAATCTAACTCAAAAAAGAAGTACGAGCTATTCTTATCACCCGCCAATTTTTTTCATATCAAAAGATCTAATCAACATGTCATGATCTTATCAACTCAGTGTTAGTACTATCTAGCAACAATTTATTTTCTTAGCATAACTTATGAATTTTCTTAATGTTTTTGATTTCTTTTTTATCGTATTAAGGAGTGTGATTTATTTTATGATTCATGAAATTGAGTTTGGAATGGATATCTTTAAATAAAATCTGAATAAATAAGGAAATAAATAAATATATTCATTATTAAAAAAATTAATAAATTTGAAACCTCTAATTATATTATTACATATATAAACAGTCTATAAAGTAAATGACATTATGTATATGAAAATGTTATGTTATTGTTATTATATTTATAAAGATCGTTCTTTGTTTTTATGACTTTGCAGTTGATTAAATATTTATAATTTGTAATTGTTCTATGGTAAATACATTTATAAATTGATAGTGAATAAGTTATGGGTATTATAGTCAATTTATAAGAAAATCAGTAAAATCACTTTTTTTTTGCAAACACTCTACTACTTAAATATCAGCTTTTGGATTATTTTTCAAACACCTTCAGCTTATGAACTAAAGCTATTTTTTAAGTTTTAACTTAGATTATGAGATTCTGCTTTTGGAGTAGAGTTTGCAAACACCACCTTAGTATTTGGAATGCTGACTTTTGCTTCTGATTGTCTAAAAAAAAAATCAAAAAAAAGCACAAGCCGCAAAAGCATGCCCAGGGTGCTTCCCCAACTGCTTTTGGAATTATGTTATTTTTAGAAGATCTTTAAAATGAAAAGTTAATTCTCATTTATTTTTGCAAACACCTAATTAATGATTTAAGTGGCTTTTTACAAAGATTTGCAAACACTCCCACTTTTTACTAAAAGTCACTTAAAGTGACTTTAAACAAAATTAGTGAATAAGCTCTTTTTATAAGCATTTGCAAACACCGCCTACGTAGAGGATTGACACAAATCCTCCACACAATTAATTTTTGAGTCAACTGAGTAAGTTTTTTTTATCCATTCTTTTTTCCTTCTTTTCTGTTTTTTTTTTTTTTTTTTTTTTCTGGTTACAAATGGTTTCCAGGTTGAATGAATTGGGAAGTACAAAACTACAAAGTCCCCTTGTAGTAATTCCTCTAGTCGACTTAATTTTTTTTTTTTAAGTTAGTCGACTTAATATTAGAATCTAGACAACTTGCTTGACTGCAATTCATCATATTATCGTATTACAATACGCCAATGTTTGGCCACGTAGACTAGTTAACTTGAACTTGGTGCCACGTAAATTCAATGTTTATCGACTCAATTTATTATTTTTCTATGTTCTTATGTGTCCAATAAGAATGGATATGATCAAAACTGCAACTCGTCCAAATAAAAATAATGCAACATCTGACCAAGTTGCTCCTGAATTTTTAATTATAGGCTACTACTATGTGGCGACTTGTTTTTAATACATTGCTAATAAAAAATTAACTTAATATGGCAAAAAGAGCAGATAGACAACCAATTCAGACCACCTGCTATGCCATTTTCTAATAGTTCAATTTGAGAAACATCCATCAAGCACAGAAGGTGAGAGCAGAAGCAGAAGAAGGAATCGTGTGAAGAGATTTCTTTTTTTAGTGACTACTTTCATTGCTAATTATTTGTAATCAGATATAATAATCTAGTGAAAATATAAATAACCTAAAGCAGAATATTTAATAGAGGCAAAATATAAAAATAATTCTAAAATAATACAATTATAACCACAAGTTATAAAAGAATTAAGATAAAAATTACATAAATATATGTAAAAGTATATCAAAATCTAGAGGTATATATGTATATGCTCGTATGATATATTTCTATATTTATGTTCACGGTTCACCCCAAGCATCTATTATTGCATTAAATGCTTTAAAAGAATACAACTAAATAGATATCAAAATATTTGTTATTTTCTTTCTCTCAATATCGCCATTATAAAAAAATGACTTTAATCTATAATTTTATCTTCACTACTTTTTTTCTTTAAAAATGCATGTTTCGTAGTAAAGATTCTTAAGAAAACAATTAACCATCCTAAAAACAGAATACGTACTCAAAAGATATATTCATGTGATCATCTTTTGTTTTATTTAGAACATGACAAAAGTACGGAAAACTTAACCATGAGATAAAGAGAACTTGGCTTTAACAAGTTACGCATAATTACTATACAGTGAAGCAAATAAATAAGTCACAAAATATAGAAGAAAAAGGAATTGGCTTTAAATTAAATTTAAATCATCGACTGCATAAAATTAATTAACTTTAATATAACACAATACGTAAATAACTAAATATATATAAGGCACCTTATTTTCGCCTCAGAGGAGTGGGCTGGGGCTAGGGGCGGTCCCCCTCTGGGTGAAAGTGAGGTGCCTTCTATAATATACCCAGGACAAAAATCACATCTTATTTTTTTTGAAAAGACAAAAATCACATCTTATTCAGTCTTTCATTGGTCATTTTTATAAATATCTAATGGAGCCATCATGAATCACGACTCTGATAAAGAAGCTAGAAATTAATTACATCTTATCACAAAAGTAAGGTCCTTTATTTCGTTTAGCAAAGACCGACCTTATAAACCAATTAATCAACATCACAGTGCATAGAGGGTTGTCAAATTAGGTAACAGATTAATTGGTTCACAAACTAATGCAGATATCTTCAGAATGATCTACAAAATGAAAAAGCAACACTATTCTTTTTCGTATAAAACTTCGATGGGTTCTTTCTCTTACCGTTACTTCGACAAGGGATTTGATATATAATCATGAAATTGTACATCCAATTTTATTTTTTACTTTCTTTCTAAGCATAACCAACATTTAAAAATTCGATTTTTGGCCACGTAGACAAGCAAACATAAAATTGTTGCCATAGAAACTCAATGTTTATCGTATAAAATAGTTTACTTTTCCATGGTTCTTGTTTGCCCTTTCGACGAATGGATATGATCAAAAGTGCAACTCGCGTGAATAAACAATGTGACCTCGGATCAACTTGCTCCTTAAAACATTTTGAGGCTATTATGTGGCGAGTTGTTCTTCAAGCCATTGCCAACAAAAATTTAAAAATACAACTTGATTTAAAAATGACAAAAAGGGCAGATTGAGAAGCAATCACTTATCTACAAAACTATTACAATAACTTCAACCCCCACATATGTAGTTGGGTTCCTAATCCATTCTGGGCTACCAAACCCCAAAACTAAACTGAGGGGGAGCATAAAAAGGAAAGAACAAAAAACATGACCAAAAATAGTGTACTATAGTCTCATTAAAACTTCTATAGACAAGGACAAAAAACAACAAAACCAACATAATTCTCAGTTTTATAGATTGAAATTCCTCAGTCCATGATCCATTTGCATCCTTGGTTCCTCTTCTTCTTCCCTCTTCCTTTTAGGCAGAGATAGAGAAGAAATAACTTTGGCTGAAACCACCTTTTTTACGAGCAAGCTCCATCGCGCATCGCTTCCTCGTCTAAATTGTTGTGCCTTCAACTTGAATTCTCTGTGACAAAACATGACAACCGCATAGAGTGTTAGATCCTCAGATAAAGAAAGGTCTTTATGAAGAAATATCTTAATTTGTGATTTTGATTTATGACACTTGCAAGAATAGCTCAAATTCAGACCCTCTAATATGTCATTTTCTAATGATCCAACTTGAGAAACATCCATCAATTAAGGAGGGTGAAAATAAGGTTGATTGTAATAATTTACCCACGACAAAAAATCACATCTTATTTCGATATATCATTGGTCCCGAGTAGAAAATATCTGGTGGAGCCATCAGCAACCACCATGACTCTGCTACTAGATTAGAAAAAGGCAGACACATGTGGGCTTCATGAGACTAATGAAGTAAAATGTCATTATATTGACAGCTTCACTCATGTCTTTTGTAATAAACCAATTAAAGGCATCATACCAAAAAGGAGGACCTTATCACTTCAATTAATCACAAGTAGGTAATACACTTATCGACATTGCCGACGTATTTTAAAGAGATAAATGATAAACCTGCATTTAGCTAATCATCCGATCAACTCTATTGCTCATTGTCATTAAGGAAATAACTAAATCAATAACAAAGTTTTAGATATTTCTTTTACCTGCACAAGGGAACTCTGCATTCATCGGGTTGATCACACATCGACGAGTGCAATCTAAAGAGCTGCCACATTCGTTTACACCGCACACATCCTCCATTCACCCTCTTCTTGCAAGTACCAAAATGCTTAATCAGAAGCTGAATTCCTTGGCAAGTCGAAAACTTGCTGCAAGGACCCTTGTGCTTGTTCGTATCCATGTCATATGGTCCGACGCTAGTACACCCTTCCGAACATATATGTTCGAGACAATGCATAGCATCACTTAATTGCACATACAAACTCTGATCCTCCTTTAACCTCCTTGTCCTTCTCTTCCTCTGTTAAACATTAAAACCAATCAAACAATTAGTACATGATCCAAAATTCATTCATACATCATGCTTTCGAACACACACGACAGTAATAACGGAGTCAAAGATTGCATACCGATTCAGATTCATCAATGAACTGCAAAATCTCGAGTTCAAGATAAGGATCATGATTCTGCAGAAACTTCCATCCTTCAGTCTCCTCAATAGCCTTGAAATTAGTGGACAATAATTTCATGCACTTGAGCGAAAGATCTGGCGCATCGCACAATCTCGCGAGCTGAAGAACGTCCACGACATTCTCGACAGTCAATCTCTCTGCCAAGCCCTTCGTACACCTCTGCTTCAGCTGTGGTACCATGTACACATGGGACAACGCCAGCAGGTGAATCCCATATTTCTCCATCTGCTCCTCGTCACACCTGATCACAGCAAAGGGGCAATTCGGTCATTTCAACGCCACCGGCATTTAAAATATATGTTCCTATTGTTTTGGAGTTTATGTTCACGGCAACTCGCCGCGCATACAGTAACCAATAAAAAAACATTCATAAATTGATTAAGTAGCGGTGCAGAAAATGCCACGTGTCACGAATTAAGCACCAGGGCGGCTGATATTATAATTAAAATAATTAAAACTCCAAATCTAATTTTTAATTTCTTAATTCGTCAAAATCGAAACCCTAAGATTTTAGTTCACACGAATGGTCAAGAGATTTTGCGTGAGATTTCAATTAGATCATTTGAATAAGCAAACGAATTTTAAAAATTTGCGAATAAAAATCAAATAAATAAACAAAACAAAAACTCACTTTGAGGAATAGAGAAACTGGATGAACACGGAAACGGCGTCGTACGGCACGCCGAGCATCGGAATTTTCCGATCGGAGCTCCGGCGCTTCTGCGGCCTCTCGATTATGCTCTCTAAAACAGTTGACGCTGAAGCCTAAAACATTCAATCGATAAAAAAATTAAGAATAATCAAAAATCAAAATCAAATGCATTCATTTCATAATTATTAGGTAAAATTGAATTGATTTGAACGTGATTTGAGCTAAGTACCAGGATTTTAGAGTGCGCAGGGATACGAATTCCGGCGGAGGTGATGACGTGGATGTCGGTCTCCGGCATATCGCCGGCGCCGATGAACGGAGGGATCGATTTCACTCTCATACCGCCGGAGAGTTTTGCCTTTAATTGAACCATAATTTGCAATTTTGTGCTCTGTTTTTTAGAATGAGAACTGATTAATTAATTAATTAATTGTAAACGCGTGAGAGTTTTTTGTGAAGAGATTTTAGAGAATAATGCGACAGTTTGTGATGAGGGGTTAAGAGAGTATTATGCGTATTTATAGAGAGCGTGGCGACCCGAATGGAGTGAATATGGGTCGAGTATTTGGATCCGAGCGCCCGTTTTGTTTGAACACGTGGACTATTGTATAATTGTGCAGCTGGAATTGGCGATTTATTTTGTCAAAAAACAAGTGCCACATGGAAGGTTGGTATTATTTTTGTGATAAAAACATTGATAATGAATGGTATGTTTAATTGGAGGATTTTGAGTGAGTCTATTTTTAGGGATACGATTTGGATTTTTTGGTTATAGACATAGCTTGTTAGTTAGATTCGTGGCTTAATTATCAAGATCTGTTAGATTTATTGAAATTTAGTTGTCGAGACTTATTTGCTTATTTAATAGGTATGATAAAGTTTTGTGCTCACCAAATTATATTTCATAAGAACAATGTGCAAAAAAATCAACGTTTTGATTTCAATTTCAGACATGTCACTGAATCAAAAAAAGATATTCTTTCTTAATAGTTTGAGATATTTTAGAAATTCCTAAAAATAATTATTGCAATGAACAAGAAAAGTATTTTTATGTTTCGTTTTCATAAAGTCTAGAAGGAAAAGGTTTACCATCACTTCAAATGTTTTTTCAGAATTTCATGTAATAAAATTATGTTAACTCTCAACCTTATACAGTTAAATTATACAAAAAGTCAGATTTTCTCAAGATCTTAGTTTTTATAGTGTGATTTTAATTATTGGTCAGAAGTAGGTGAAAAAGGGAGGTGATTTCAATTTCTTAATATTTTCAACATGTTTTAAGAAATTCCTAAAAATAATTGTTGCAATGAACATGAAAAGTATTTTTATGTTTTGTTTCATAAAGTCGAGAAGGAAGACGTTTACAATCACTTCAAATGCTTTTTTCAGAATTTCATGTAATAAAATTATGTTAACTCCCAACCTTATACAGTTAAATTATACAAAAAAACTAGATTTTCTCAAGATCTTAGTTTTCTAAAGTGATTTTATTATTGGGCAGAAGTAGGTGAAAAAGGGAGGTAAGGTTTGTGCCTGCCACAATCATTTCGCCCTGTAGCTAAATGACTGAATTGCCCTTTGCACTTTTTGCTTTTTGCCTAGTAATTTAATGTTGTTGGGAGATATTTTAAGGTGGTAATGGTGACTGGATATTGTGGATAGAGCAATTGTAAGGGGTAGAGGTCGTTTGTGCAATAAACGGCCTTTTGTGATCAGAAGAAGCCGCATAAAAACCATTGGTCCTGCTCGTTTTTTGCCAATGTGTCATCCTAATCCCTTTCTACTCACTCACTTTCCATCTACTATAGAAAAAATAAATCTCACTTTCCAACTTGTCACAAATTTAGAAAATTCAAAAATATTGCCATGTTGGACTACATGCCACGTGTCAATACCCCACCCCCTCCCCCCCCCCCTCCCCAAGGCCCATCTGATCAAAGTCCAAAATTGTGCCTTGACATTATGTGGTTTAGTGGGGATCACAAGTTCGTAATGTGCATATGCGTTGTTGTGGCTTTTTGCAATGATGATTCATAGTTTAATATCACAAGGAATCTGAAGGAGTCGAGGAGGCACAACTCGCAATCTGGTTAATTTTTGGTTCATGGACGTTTCAGATAGTTTCTGTTTTATCTTGAAACATATATACAATTATATGTACATGTATAATTAAATACATGCACATGTATATGTACCTATATACGTTGTTTAGAAAATGTCACAGAATATAGCGTATCACGCATTAGATATTTGGGATAATTACATAAATATAGGGTCACTTTGTAATTATTCATATAGTATAGGAGGTTCTTATAATTAGACTAAATTCCAGATTGTACAAATATTGTAATTGTCCTAAATATTTTTGATACAGAACTTCGAGAAACGCACACATACATGGAAATTATCGCCATTTCTGAATCTCATAATAACATGTACATTGTAAAAATAATAGAGACATGAGAAATTAAGAATTATAGAGAATGAATTGGAACCAAAGGCGTTATAATCAATGAAGCCACCAACCCAGAAGTCAATGTTGTTCCTTTAAGACTGAAAACTCGTAAGTCCAAGTTCTCTCCTGAATTATATTGGGTGATTTGAAACATGATTTCCAGCACCTACTTCTAGATTCCTATTTTTTATTTCTATTTTTTTTATATTGGTTACTAACTTAATTAATTCTAGCAGTGTACCACAAATATATACATTGATTCTGGATCATATAATGTTTTGTCAATCTAAAACATATGTACCCCACGCTTCATGTACAAGAAATACATGTGTACAAGAATTATATAGAAATTTTTCACATATACCGAATCGTCCCATTAAACTAACTCCGGATAATCATTCGGTAAAATAAGACGAATTCATACATATCTTCGTGCATAGCGTAAAGTTTTTCAAACCGAAAGGGTTATCAGCAAAAATTTGGGGAGACTTGACTAAAATATTTATGAAGAAAATTCAACAGTTTATCCTATATATAACTATCTAACTCAACAGAATATCATATATATTGTCTTCACATTTAGTAGGGTATGTAAATTCGTTATAAAGTGTCCAATTTAGTTTTGGGATATTTAGTACACTCTTTACTTTTATACGGACTTTTATTATTGTAACAACTTCAATTCCACTTATTATCACAATGAGTCATATAATATAGTTTAATCTATTTATGTATCTTATAATTTTTCCAGTCTAAGAGAGAATCATAATTTTTTGACATTTTCACTATCCCATTGTTAGGAGGCAGATAGTTCAATAAGGGTATAAGCACTTTAGACACATGCGTGTGGGCCCCACATCATGTGGGACCCACACACATGTGAGGGAAAGTGATTCTAACATTATGGGTAGCCAAGATATTCCCGGTTTTAAATTGGTAAATTTAGTATATATATGAGTTCATATTCATAAATACATACATTTTAGAGGTTTTCGCATTTTATCCCCTATGTTTTGCTAAATTGGCAAAATTACCTCTCTATGAAAAATAAATAGACAAATATAATTATCCCTGTGTGATTTCAAAAATTGGCAAATTACCTCCCTATCAGTTGCTCAAACGTGAGAGGATGATGGTTTTTTAGGCGGAAAAATACAATTAAATCATTTACTTACAAATAATATGTAGCTCTTTGATATAATACTTTAACTTGTTAAAAAAATGCAAAAACTAAAACAAAAAATTTAAAACTAATTTATGATTTCATAATACGTATGTTTTGTAATATTCTTTTATACTTTTGCTTATAAATTTCCAAAGAAATATTATAGTTAAATTTGAAATTAGAGAAAAGAAAATATTAGAAATAACAAGGGTATTTTGATCATTAAATATAAAATTTACACTAAAACATTTACAGGGAGGTGGTGTGCCAAATTTTAAGATCACATGAACGTAATTTGTCTTTTTTTTTTACCGGGCTAATTTGTCAATTTAACATTAAACAGGAAAGTAAATTGCTGAAAACCCTAAATTACTTTTTTAAGACTATAGCTATTACATACCTAAATCTAGCTGCCTATAAAAAATATAAATAGATACATTACTAGAGAGTTGAGACCCAGAACTTATAATGGATATTTGCAATCACATGAACATTGTGAATAATTATTTGTACGAGTCATGCAAATCACTTTTGCAAATTTAAAATTTTCACGAAGAGCACGACACAACACAATTCATGCGGCATCAAAAACAATATATTTTAGGTTTGCAGCTGTCAAGTGATAGGCGAAGAAATCAATCTTCATTAATACATATATAGTGATTGGTTGAAGATTTTCTTAATTTTATTAAGCTTTGGCAGTCAACTCAAGGATAAATATTGCACGTGTTACGGTTTAGCATAATGTCCACACAAATTGCAGACCATTAAACTGCGAACGAACTTAACTAATTTGACCGAAAAAGCTTCGTGCTGAGTTGTGCGACGTTTAATTTCCAAGTTATAGTTATACCTGCCGTCATCACCGACAGTGCTCTCTTTATTCGTTAGATTTCCTTTTCAGATATATTCTTTAATTAATATGGTCGATATAACTAATTTTTGTTAAGGTGTTTGCTTTTTCTACTTTTTATTTTCCCAATGTCAAACTTCCTCATATATATATGTTTTATATTAATAAAAATCCTCAAGTAATAAAGCACGTAACACTTATTGAATAAAATTGAAATTGGAGCTCCATGAATTTAATTTGCATTCTTTATAATTCAATATAAAACTTTGGAGCCCAATTGATATAAATGACCTATTGAAAAATATGAAAGAGGAGAAGAAACACAGTTCTTTGGAACCTAATCGACTTAATTTTATGTTAGGAAGCCCGGGAAGGAATTCATCAAACTCAAATAGCGCGTCTAAGAGCAAATCAATTTAGATATTGTTTAGCTAATTATTATATGAAAATTTCTTCTCTAATGACTAAATTGAATATAGTCGTTCATAATTTCTATATTGATCACATGTCAAATTTTATGTTCAAACCGTAATTTTGAATGAGCCAGGCAAATCAAGTTATAATTAAATTTTGAAGCATGTTCCAAGCGTGTGATAATTGAATATATAGAGTAGATCATAGTATAACAGTAACGAATGTTCTGGAATCGTAAAATAATTGTTAGATTTGGGGATATAACAAATTTGAGTAAAATTAAAGTAATATAATAACATGATTGTATTACAGCAGAACTATAATTGTAGTCAAATCTAAGATATCAGATTTGAGTTGAACCTAAATCAGACCTCTAGAGTACTATTCAATATTATCATAAATCTGATAACTCTTTTTTTGAAATAGAGTAATATTATTTGTTTCGGGCGGTGGGGCGGCCGTGTGTATGTTGTCCACATTTTATGATAATGAGTAGTAATTTTCAACGATTATGACACAATTTATTTTTGTTATATTGAAAACCTAGTTCTGATTTCTGACCAATCCATAGTTCACTGTTTATCTTAAATTGTGTAAAGAAAGGGTATTGTGGCAGATTTGTGATGGCAAATGTAAACTATAATGCATCACATGATATGGTTACGATATAAGATAACATTTCACCTTTAATCCTACAAAATTATTGCTTTATCATATTAGTTTTATAATAATACAAATAGTTCTAATTTCTTTAACTTTCTTATCGCGTTTGGTCCCAAGCTCAATTTTCAAAAGTCGGCATTTGTTATTTTGCCCTGAAGATACTATTTTAGACACTCTTTATCCCAAGCAAAATTACATGTTAGCATTTTCTTTTCTTTTTTTTTTATTTTCAACTATTATAAAAAATAAATTAATTTGAGTGAATTCTGTTCATAATTGTATTTCTTGTATAGTTTAAACAACACTAATTAGAAATTCATTTCATGAAAGAACAATTCAGCATATAAAAACTAATTAAAAGGAAAATTAATACCAAAAAAAACATTTTTGAATAAATATCAAGAAAGTAATTTATGCTTTTGAGTAAAATAAAGAATGGCACATAGGTTAACAAATTGGAAAAACATTTTTGTTGGATATGTTTTCAAAAAAATAATTGAGTGAATTCATCATGTTTTAAGCTATACTTCAGGAAAACACATGCAAACAGAATTAACCTAGTTCCCATAAACTAATTTACTTTTTTGTAAAAATGAAGAGTAATAAAATTACAAATGTTCAAATATATGTTTTTTTTTGGGTGTAAAGTGTCAGAAATTGTACGTTGAGGCTCGGGTACAAAATGAGAATGTCATTACACAAATTGTGCTTGGCCCAAATTTGATGAGAGGATCCTACTATTAGAACTGTTTTTGAATTTAATATTCCTATATATAGGACTAAGTATGATAAAGCAATATAATCTTGTGAGATCAATAGAAAGTTTGTCGTTATAAAAATATGATTTATCACGTCTAAGTGTAATTTTTGCGTGTTCCAATGAATCGTGATAAACCATTTCATATATATTTGAATGCTTTCAAGATTTATGGAAATGGTGGTTTGTACTTTTGTTTAAAGTAGCTCTTAATTATAACTTGGGAGTGTTTACAAACCTCTCAATATTACATTTGTTAAAAATGTTAGAAAACCAAAATGAGGCGTGTGCAATATATAAATTAGCTTTTGATTATATATTATGATATAATAAACTGCAAATATGCTCAACTCTTTTGTTTGGTCCATCAAATTCACTCTTTTCCTCTTCTGTAGTTTATCTTCCTGTCTTTAGCAAAATATGTTCAACTCTGGTTAAACAATTGAGACAAATGTATTTTCCATAAAGCTCAAATGACTATTATATTTCAGAATTGTAAAGTTCATCTTAAAATTGGTTGAAATTCGTTAGAAGCAATTGTGCTCAATGCGTTCAACTGCATGCATCTTTTAATATGCTTTTATATCAATTTCGATCGATATATTATTGCAGTACAAATACAGTTTCTGTAATATATGAGCTTGAAAGAAATATCAATTGAAAATATTCAATGTTCTTTCCGGCCGGAATGGCACTAAAAATGCTAACAGCAAATATCCACCGTGAATATTTTACATTACATTTAAAAAGTACTATGATTTTAGTAAGATTAAACAATATAGACAAAAAGGTAATATAATTTCACCAATTAATGCGAAAAAAAGGAATCACAAAAGTACTTTTAATTTTCAACAATTTATTATTTTAATAAAAAATATATGAAGAACAAGAGAAAATGTAACAGCAATGTCAGACTTAAAAATGAAATATGGCAAGCCCAAAGAGAACATGATTAGAAACACTATTGTGATAATTAAAAAAAAAAACACTATTTTGAAATGGAAAAGCGAGTCCTCCCAATTTCCAACTCGCTTTTCATTCAGCTGACCGATCTTCTGCAGGGTCAACCTTATATTAGGCCCAACAGTTTTTCCGGCCCATAAAAATATGGCCTAATCGGGACCAATTACAGGTAACTCAATCGCGAGCCTGGCCCATGCCGGGCCAGGCTTGCAATTGACTGGCCATTAGGCCCGTCACCGAAAGTGAGCCGTGTTGGGCCAAATAGATATGCTAGCTGGGCCGAGTTGGTACGATCCACTTCACACCGCTACCTCGTGTAGACCCTGTGCGTAGTCTAGCAATGGAATTTTTCTATCCTATCAAGACTTCGACTTAGAATCCGGGCAAAGAAGATTTTGCATCCAACTTAAGGGTGAACTTTGAGCCACAAGATAAAATCAGAAGGCTTGTACCATATTTATTCTTTGATGTGAATTTAACACAAAGCAGTTTGGAGCTATAAGTAATATAGCTACTATATATTGAGTGTAACTAAGTTGAATAATTGAAATAAAATGTCCATAAATACGATGAGGTAAGTAAACTTAATAATATGAGCTTCACAGCAACTTATGAATGAAATTTCAACACCTCTTAATTCGGTTCGGGTCATGTATATAATATATATCCTTTCATATACCCTTCTATATGCCACGTGATATGATGAATTAATTTAGGAAGAGCATTAAATAAAGAAGCTGCATAGTCTTCAGCTAGCATTAAAACTTATTTGAAAAACGCAGTTGAGTTTGCTCGAGCCAATAGGAACACTTAGGGCGAAAATAAGAACACGAATGTCGGTCATCTTCCTAAAGATGTTCACTGCTTCTTTTTCTATTTAGTTTTTATTTGTTACATTTTAGGTATGCCACGAAGAAAAAAGTAAAATGAACTAGCGGAGAATCACATGTTAAGGATCCTTTTTAAGTTAATATGTATCTGCAGCGTGACACCAAAATATTTGCATGTTTTCCCTATTATAACCTCTTAAATGTCTTATCTTAATTAAAAATTAGTAGCAGCTTGCTATCTTGCTCGTACGATAATTAGTTGCATTTTTGAATATTGCATTTGTTTGGTAAGTTTGCAACCGACACATTTGTCTTTTCTCCACTCTTAATTCCATTTCGCTCTATATATATTTCATTTTTCCACCTCTTATGGTCTTTCAAATTAACTTTGTGTATTTGTATTGGAGAGAGAGATAGACATCCAAATTAACATACTAAATATATATCAACATACCAACACTTCAGCCTTACATTATTCTAAGCCGTTCACACGTCCAAAGGAAAGAATTTCCAGTGGTCCAGCTTAGCAGGATGAGGTTGTTACATTACAATCAATTCGCAAAAAAAAAAAAAAACCTATAAAAAAGCTAAAAGTAAAAAAAAATAAAAATGTAACCATGGTGCTCCTTTTGGACCATTGATGCAGCCCTTTTTTTCTATAGGAGCAGTAGGACAGTGCATATAATTGTAATAAATTAACAAGACCAAATAAAATAATATCTAGTCTTGTAAGGCCACAACAGTAATTTCGTCAGCAGCGCGAGCCCCTCCGGCAGTTTAATGCACCGGAGCCGGCTGTGATGGAGCTGATTAGCGTCGAGGGACGAGCGCCTAAGCTCGACGCCTTGGCGTAACTCGATGAGGCGCCAGCTCCAGAAGGCGTAAAAACGGCACCATTCAGCATTAGGTCCCCTTCTGATCTCCAATTCCAATTCTTCCATTCACTTTCGGATGCTTCCTCACGTTTAGTAACCTGCACCAATTTAATAAAATGTCACTTAATGCAACTATAAGCTATGTGAGATATTGGTACATCAATAGTCTTAATTGGGTAGTTTTATTAATTTATATTAGTTATGCTGCAATATTTATTGTCATTTAAAGTATATAGAGTTAATTAAATACTGGAGAAAGTAGAAAAATGGGCCAACTTTTTTAATTATTCAACATAATCTGTTTGGAGGACCATAAGTCCATAACTGATGCGACGTGATCATAGCTAGATTACTTAAAATTGCCAAGAAATTCTATTCGTTAACATAAAATAAAGGGCATGCGTATGTATAAATTCTACTTAAAGTACATTATTAAATGCTCGAGCTCAGCTAGTAAACAGTCTTCTTAACAAAAAAAAAATAAGTTGCAACGACCATATTAATTTGGGACCTGTTTTTTTGTTGGGAAAATAATATAATATAGCATTATAATTAATAACGTGGCTATTTTTCTTACCTCTTTGTTGAATCTGTCGTTAGGGGCAAGAAATCTGTTGCCTTGGCTATTAATGGTGGGCGCAGCGCTCCCCCCAATGGCATACATCTCCCAGTGGGTGTAGTCATTGTTCACCACATGGAAATAACCATGTCTACATCTGCACATAGCACACATAATAATTAACATTATTATCATAACTTTTTGGGAGTGTTACACATATCTAATACACCGTTTTTCCTTTCCAAAAAACACGTAATTAATGTGACTAGAAATAAGTTATAATAGTGAAATTTTAACCCTTAAAGATTGTAGCATTACCTTGGCATTCTTTGAACAAGACCTTCTCCAAAATGATTAAAAGCAATGGTAACTTGCATGCCCTTATCTTGAGTAAAAGTGTCACTATGTCCTAAAAGCATGACCTTGTTATGGTGAGTCATGTAATTGTTCGAAATGGTGATCGCGGTAGACCCGTGAATGGCATCGATCAATCCGTCGTTGCAATTCGACAACGAACAATGGTCCACCCACACGTGACTCCCACCAAAGATCGACACGCCATCACCATCCGATATCGTCCTCCACCCATAGTGTTTCGTGGAGTCTCGCACCAAGGCGTTCCCCCCTTGCTTGCAATCATGTATGTTCACCCCATGTATAATAATGTTGGTAACATATTGTATGGTAATGCAGGGGCCATTAGCAATGTGAACACTAGCACCCCTACCATCAATGGTCTTGAATGAGTTCATTATCAACTCTTCCTTCAATTGGATGACCATGTCACGAGCAAAAATAATCCAAAGGGGCTCCTCTTGGATAACGGCAAAACGAAGCGTTCCTGGCTTAGGGTTGACGGGATCATCGTCCCCCGAATCCGTTACCACGTAGATTTTTCCATCGCGACCGCCAATGGCATTTTTGCCGAATCCAATCGCGCAATCGGCTAACTTTTGGCGATTTTGTTCCCAATTGGAGTCGCACCGCCAACAATCGTCGATGGGATTACCGGTGTTGCACGACAAGAATCCCAATTTCCTCCTCGAGGCATTTAACTTCCTGCATTATTACAAGAAAAAAAAAATGTGACACTTTACATACTAAACAATGTGACATTTTTAGTACTATATATGTATAATAAATACCTATGTACTTCTTGGACTACTAGTTCAGGGTCTTGTAGTGTTGCATAGGATGCAATGAGAGATGGGATTAGGAAGCTGAATAAAATTAGGAGAAAGAATGGGACTGAAGGGGATAGTGCCATTGACAAGTAGTGTTTGTGTGTAAAATGAGAAGAAATTGGAAGATGTTGATGAGAAAAAAGAGGGAAATGAATGTGGTTTTTATAAAGGGATAAAAGCAGGACGGGATAGTGTGAATTACCTAAAAAACATAGGGGATAGGGCCCTCGGCATTCGTGAATATTAATTACCGATTTTACGGAGATTGTCCTGGTAGTTTTGGCCGTTAAAGAAGTTGAAATTTGAGACCTGTTTTACGGTACTTGTGGATAGACCCCACCCCACACACACTACGGACAAGTTTTAGTAATTGTTAGGTACTCTACATTTAAAGATATGCTTATTTTAAACTCGTAATGAAAAACTTAGATCTCGTGTTTGGTACTCCAAGTAATGTGATTAATTAATTGTGCCTAGACTTAATCAAGAAATAATCTTTTAACAAATTTAACAAGAATAAGTGAATTGCGTAAATAACATCATACATGATTTGATCTTCTTAATTAAAAAGCTATCCGAGTATGTAGCTTACGTAATTATTAATCGTATTAAATTCATTGCATAACGTTACACATTGGTCTATATGCATTAGAATTTAGAAACAAAAGAAGAATCAATGCAACGTTCACACGCATTAGAATGAAAGAAACACTTACTCTAATGTTTGTATGCATTCGGTCCATAATAAATCTAATATTTTAACCAACGTTTTTCCAGTTGCATCTATTTTTTTCAAATTACTGTCAAAAATAAAGAAAAAAACAAGACAAGGGTTACTAATTTCTGGTGAAAGAGTAATATAAATATAAATATATTCTAATAAAACATTTGATGTGCAAGAACTCGCGCTTTAATGTATAATCAATAATGTTTTAATCTACACAACTGTTTAATGAGGCGCCCACTAATACTCACTCAAAACACGGTAGCAGACAGTTAGTTAAAAACACTTCAGGCTACTTTTTCAACGATAATTTAAAAAGTGACACGGAGGTTTTAAGTCAATATAAGTTTGTACCGTTTTTTCATCAAAAAAGAAAAATGTATGTATCGTTCAAACATTGCACTGCAAAAACTTTTTCCTGTATAAAGTATATAATTAAACCCATTCGCCTCACTCTATAGCTAGTTTTGTGATAAGTCACTTTCTTTCAGTTTACGGTAATTTATATAATTTTAACGTAAATCACTTTCATCCCCATTTAATTAGCTAACCGATCTCATCATGCTCGTAAATAATTTGCTCGATTAAGTATAGACAATCGAGGGTGAGTACGACTTTGTTCTTTTTATTAACTTTGTATCGATTCTTTTCATCCATATGGAGATGAGTTCATTGACTGAACGATAATGTCATCATCAGACCCAATTTAAGCAAAGACATCAGCACATGCTTTGGCCCCAAAAATCAAACTTCATGGCTTTAAATCTGCCCTACTTACCGTTCGAATTATTTATTCCCTTTTTGAAATATCGTATAATTATGCTTATCTCGGAGCATCGACACACCAACCACAATCCATATTTTCTCACCAAGTACTGTTATAAATTTATGACAATTATAAGGATATAAACCTAAATTTCATGTAGTTTTTAGAAACTCTGCATGAGACCCTTCTATAGTTCAATAATTGTTTAAAACGATCTCTCAAGTTTCAAAAGCTCTACACACATCTATACCCCTTCATTATATTTCAACTAATTACTATGTTGATGTTTTTGTTTATTGACTACATCTTCCTTATTTTACATTTTTAAAAATTTGTTTCTATTTTTAAATGAACTTCTAGGCATTTTTATGTTCTTTTTAAAAGAAATCTAGACAATTTAATAATTTTTTTTTATTTTTTTTATAATAAATAAGTTATAATGGGGGGTTTTGTCATCCCAAACGACAACGAGGTGTCTCGACGAGAGAAAATTTTGTCTATCCGTGCCACTGACACCCTAGGGGTCAAACACGTGTTCGCGGGGTCTGTTTTGTAGGTTTCTAAGGTGATCCTTCCACAGGTTCACCTATGGAAACTTTGTTATAACTTCCCATTTTTCTAAAGAATAAGGTTCATTGAGTTTTGCGACACATAAAAGTTTCCTTTCCAAACCACATGTTTTTTGTTAATAGTTCTAGCGGTTATATTGTACTTTACATGGGCAAAAGGTGTTAAAAAAAATAAAATAAATAACAAGTGTTATCTCATTTTGAGCAAGTGTGGCCGACATTATTTACGAAACCAAGTACTTGCATATGCTGCTTTTGAAACTACATTGGGGTTTCATGCATTATCTCCCAACACTGTATATTATTTGTGCATAAAACCTTAATAAATGACTAACTAAGTAAGTTTATAGTAACTGCAAATGACACAAATTCAACGTTATTTGACAACAAAAAAAAAAGAGAGAAAAAGAGAGAGATGAATCAACAGCAAATGACTTGAGATGCGTCAAAGTTTAACATGGCGAAAAGAAGCACCTCTCATTGTGCCATTTGTCATTGCAAGCCGCCGACAGAAGGCCCGCAGGAAAAGGGTTGTCTGCATCAAGTAAAGATGAATCGTTAATACTTACTAAAGCTACCTTAATTGCAGATTTTCAGCTTCACTTCCCTATATTATTAGTTATAAGTTAGTTAATAACCAATGGCCACCTCTGATTCTACAACCAATTATAAAATTAGCAAATCTGTGAGATAATTACATTTACACTTTTTGAGACTTGGCCGATGATAAAAGTTTTCAATGAAATTTATCTTTTAGAAAGTAATTTATATAAAACTTGCATAGACATTACAAAATAAATTCAACTTCAAATGTGTCTCGAATAATGGTTTAAAAAAAAAACGCCAAGAGTGCGCAAATAAAATTAATCTGAAAGGTACATATAGTTATGATAATACTTGTATTCAAATATGGCTAATCATGTGGAACAATTAATCCAATCTAAGAAGTATATTTGTCATTAAGATCACCTAAATATAACCCTATTCAAGGAATAGGTTTCATGTCATGATCAACTTTTGCAATATCGGGGACCAAAGCAACGTGAAGGTCTATTAATATGTTAAGGATGTTGGGTTATAAGTTCATATTAAGAATTTAATTGGCCATGAGCCATGTTAGTAGGTTAGTTTTCATTCGGGCCGGGGTTTATTAAATGTGGGTGGTGACTGATTGTAACTTTCTAACCTCTTCATATATCCAACGTATTCACTTAACTATTATCATTAATTTAACTTTAATACTCGCCACATAGTCACCAATTTAGGCCCATTCTTGAGCCCATTTGCACATGCAGGAATATCACTATTCATCAATAATTGCCCCATTATCCTTCAAGTTACGTAGTCACCATCCCAAGAAAAAATATAATTTTTCCTAGTTTTGCTGCATAATTTAGTAGGATAGGACAATTTTTTTCGCATGAATTCATCATCTTGTGTTTAATATTTAATCAGAGTCGTCACAACCTTGGGAATATAAAAAATTTTAACTAGCTTATAACTTCTGGTTCATATATTGTACTAATAAGTAATGTACTTATACATATATAAGAAAAATCAGTAAATCCAGAGATTATGCGCCGGGGTCTCATGATTTTTTTATTTCTATGATCTTCGTATATAACATAATTATATTACACATATAATAAAAATTGCTCGACTTTACATGATCTGGTACTTTTTGTTTTTGCATGCATTAATTTGATGAATGGTGACATGATAATGATATGTCTCTTGCTCGTCCTTAACTCGGTGCAAACTTAATTAGTTAGAAGTACTTATAAGTGGCTTTATAATATGTCAGATGATGTGTCACCAGTTTTGGAACAGCTTTGAGCTTTAAGCCTTGGCATCAGTAATATCATCTTCAAAAAAATACCTACATATGTTTGTATGTTACTGCTGGTTCTCCTAATGGGATAAGCTCAACGTTAATTTGTTGTCCAAGAGATGAAGTTATAGTGTAGTACAAATGAAGTTATTGACAATATATTGTCTGTTATTTTGAGTGAGAATTAGCCATGTTACCCTAGCTAAATATTTTGCTCATCATCCCCCATATGTGTTGACTGTTGGACTTGACTAAAATAAGAAAGGAAAATGCCTTCCTGATTAGTTTTTGACCCTCATTTTTCCTATAATAAAAATTCTTCTCCCTTATGGTGCAGAAAGATGTGATCTTGATTATATACTTTCATTTTATACTACTTATTAATAGTGAAACTTATTTTTCATTTTATTAAACATAAAGCCTGCAGGTTTTGTTAATCCTAGCTATGAGATTTTTTTCACTGTTTTAAATAAAATTGCAAACTTCTAAACAAAAAGAAATGGAAATAAGATTTCGTAAATCAGGATAATACAACTTTGTTAGTAATGTAAAAATAAACTTTATAGCTCTTCTATCAATAAACTAACTATTGAAAAGAAAAGAAAATCAATATCCTAAATTTAAAATTTAAAAAAAAAAAAAAAACTAAACAAACTGTTCGATTATGCAAAATGATCTGTTGTCATTCTCAAGAACTTTTCAACACTTGTGGTTTTTCAATGTTTTGCTCCATATTGATATATCATCATCTCACTGTAAAATAAAATACTTATAAAAGCTAATGTCATAAAAAGTTGGGACATATTACATTATATGAAAGAATTATTACTATTATTATTGTTAAACTTGTGTATTTTGCATACGGCAAAAGACACCATTCAAAAGAAATTATAGTATAGCTCGATCGTGAAAAAGAAACAATAATTAAAACTTTCTTTTGAAACAAATCTATACTCTTGTATTTGAAAAATATATAGCTCTATATTTATTTATACATCCAAGTACCAAAGTCTCAGAAAAGAGTACTGAAGTCAAATCTCAAATTACGAAAGGTTGCAAAATTTAAAGTACCAATCCACACGTTTTGTCGGAAAAGGAATAATATTTTTGTTCGAGTATATTCAATCTTTACAATAAAAAGTACACCAAAAAGGGGGCAGTAAGTTATCTTGTCAAAGCATACATGAACAATTTACCACTTTATTATTCAAAAGGAAGTCATTTATTTTTAAGGCATTATACTAAAGAATATTTATTTATTTTTAAGGCAGTGTGCTAAGAATATTATTTGCTATAATTTATTTCTTAAATTTTAATACAGTTGTTTTTATGGGCCAACTAGTTGGGCCAATTATATCTTTTAATAACGATTTCTGACAAGACCCAGATAACCCACCGCTGGTTTGACACGGAAAGATTTGGACTGGGTCTGATCAATCCGAGTTGTTCTACTTTAAGTGACTCGAAAGTCCAAAACTGTCCTAAACAACTTGAAAATCTAAACAAAAGCACAAATTGATACTTTTAGAATAATTTCAATAACTTGATTAAGGTGGTGTTTGCAAATGCTTATAAAAGGAGTTTGTTGACTTTTGCAGCCGTAAAAACACATTTTTTCGTGTTTGGAATGCTGACTTTTGCTTCTGCTTGTCTAGAAAAAAGTCAGAAAAAGCACAAGCCGCAAAAGCATGCCCAATGGTGCTTCCCCAACTGCTTTTGGAATTATGTTATTTTTGAAAGGTCTTTAAATAGAAAAGTTACTTCTCATTAATTTTTGCAAACACCTAATTAATGATTTAAGTAGCTTTTTAGAAAGATTTACAAACACTCTCGACTTTTTATTAAAAGTCATTTAAAGTGACTTTAAGCAAAAATAGTGAACAAGCTTCTTTTATAAGCATTTGCAAACACCACCTAAGGCTTCTATGCTTTTGTTATCTCCAAACAAAACATTTGACTATTGTTAGTTGGATCCTCTAACATTTTTGAATTCCTATCCTTGGGTACATTATTGTCAATGAATTTCAAGAACATTGGTACTGGTCTAGAGCAATCTTTTGAGCGTTTCGATACACGTGTTCCTTTAGAGTTATTAAAATGTCAGGATGGAAATACGTACACCAAGGGAAACAAGAATATAATACCCAATTTAAGAAAGAAGTAGTACTGTTTTTCCGAAAAATTTGCATGTCATTCCCCAAATCCGTAAGTAATAATTAATGAAGAGGCCCATCATTCACTTGAAATAATGAAGAAAAGTACACTTGGCCCATTCTTATTTCACTTACAAGAGACAACATAAGGCCCATGTCATTCTCTCTTTTTGTTTCGTCGTAAAAGTTAAAAAAAGAGAGAGTACAAATTACACTTCTAAGGCTTGGCCTAATATTGTTTTTTTGAAGCCATAATATTGAAGTCTTCAAAATTTTGGTAATATCACGCTGTCATTTTCTTTCAATTAATATTATTGAAAAAATATTATTAATTCAAACCAAACAAAAAGTTTTTTCGTTGCCCTGACTTTGAAATATTTAAAAATATATATTATATAGTTTTAGAAATAAATTGATTCAAACATTTTGTGAACAATCTAAATTTATAGCTAGTTAATCTAGTCTAGTTTTTATCTTTTCTTGGAAAAATAAGTAAGAAAAAACCCTACCTCAATGCATAACCATGGTAAAGTGGGATTTGTTTCTGATTTTCTCTTAAAAGTTTAGTAATTAACATAGGTTGACATTGAGATAGTTGCTAAACGTTTAGCGCAGTCTGATATAAGGTTTTTTTTAGCAAGTTAATATTTAATAGATTTTGATTTTTGTAAGAGAATATATTGAAAATCTAAACAATGACAAAAGTTACTTGTTTGTTGGTAAACTAAAGATTTTATTAATGATGTTAACCTAGCGACGTTGATATTATTGGAATTTATTTAAAAAAAATTATACTACACTAAACTCCATGGAGCTTAGTTCACTGTTTAAATTATACCAAATAGAAAAAGAAATAGAAGAAAGGAGGATATTGCATCCAAATTATTTTTTTTGACCTACTATAATGCAGAATGGATAAAGCGGAAAACGTTTACGGTTGAAAGTACTCTTTCTATATACATGTATATTGTACGATAAGAATTCAGTGTGGATAAGTACATGACCGTAACATCTATATATTAAATGACAAAACTTACATCTAAGTCTACTTAGGTGAATAAGAGAAATTAACTAATTCATTCAACTATATAAAAAATTTACCTCCATAACTCCGTATGTATGTATTTTGAACGGTTCGTTGTACTTGATTTGTTTTTCTTAAATGTGTAAACATTAGAAATATAATTTGGATATTAGAATTGTAAAGAGGTGGTGTTCACAGGAGTCACGTTGTGCTTGAAATTGTATTGCAATGACTAATGGCTAAATTAATTAATGAATTAATGTTTTAAAATAGGTAAAATGGTATATGTCAAAACACATATTTTCTATTTGAATGATATATGAATGATACTAACTTTTTATATGGTCTAAACAAAAAGTGAGCAACTCCGGGCAGTAGAGGAGGAGGACTCTGACTTTTTAAGGTCTGTCGAGGTAAAAATATCACATAGGATGCCACCAAATCAAGGCACAGGTGAAAAGGAAAAAATCGAATCCACAACTGGTAACATTTATGATTATCAACAATATGAGAAAAATGTATGTTTCTTCAATTTAATTTTTTAACTGTGAATGTGTAGATAATGTGGTGTTGTGTACCAATAGATGGGATAGTATCATAGTACATTGTTATAAAATTAGACGAACATAATATTGTCTTACAATCATTATATGTAACATAAATCCAACCGGACACAAGAGATGACACACAATTTTTGTGTACTTTTTACTTCCTTAAAGTGCAGTTTTTTTTCAAGCACAGTTGTGTGTGTGTTACTGTATGGGGTCATCATTAAATTTTGTAGACATATCCAAATAGCGGTAAAGATAAATACACTACATTGTTGATAGTAAAAAAGTTAAGCCAATACATTCCGGCCATTATATATACTTGATGCAAATGAATACCACATAAACTAATAAGCAAATTTGACATATAATGATTGAGATGATTTAAAAGTATATTGATGATAGAAAAGTCTCATCAAATTAAAAATTCACCCCACATCTCAAATAATGTAATGAAATCCCAATTCACTCCTTCAGTGTTGCTTGATATTATTAATAAGTATATGACTTTTTTCTTTTGATGCATGATAAGTAGATGACTTTGTTCTCATTGGATGAATATATAATTTCATCATCTATTTTGAGTGGGCACTAAAGTCTAAGCACGTAACTTTTAGAGCTTAGTAATTAAGCAAAGACATTGGCGGAGAAACTGTTTTTCATTACATTAAATGAGAAAAAAAATCAATATGCATTATTTAAACATTCAATTAGACTGGTTGGCTTTTGCCTATTTATTTGACACAAATATTAGTTTCTTTGAGTTCCACTTGGGCTGAATTGTATTTGCTTCTTAATCGTGAGGAGTGTGGACAATTCATCAAATAATTGATAACTATATAAACTTTTGACATTTGATTACTAACTCATGAAGTAATAACTTCCAAAGACAGAAAAATTAAGCTTACCATACCAAGCAACTGACTGGCTAGCAAACTTTTTCACTAATAAAGTAATAAGAAGAAAATCTCAATTAAATTTTAAATTGAGTAAACTCAGAAAACGAAAGTAGTTTAACAAATTTAAGGAGTGAGATTTCAGAAAACAGAAAAAGAAATGGTTTCATTACCTTTTTAAGGTCTCGAAGAACATGAATTAGTAGGTCCTAATTTCCTATTGAGGACATAGTAAATCCTAATAAGGAACATTGGCAATCAATTCACTTGAAGATCTAATACCCGTCACGAGAGAGGAGTGAATATCCCCAATTTGGATAACTTTGGATCCTAACTTTTTAATATGTAAAGGAATTTTTCCTAATATTTTTATATTATAATTTAAAGAATAATATAAAAATATAATAACATTGTTCATATATTGGTGTTCTTGCGGATATGCAAGGGTGGTAGTGGCGTAGTGAATTGTCGGGAGTGAGGTAGGTAAAAATATGTTGTTCAAAAAAATATTAGTTTTTATTTTATTGATATTAATTCAATGCTTTTGTTTACTTCATAAAATATTTTTGGTTTGTGAAAAAATGATTAGATTATTATTTATAATGCAAAATAGTTATTTCCATCTGATGATGTCAAATATATCCTTGCATAAATGCGAGGTCGATACGCATTACCGAAGTATGTCTATATGTCAATCCTGGCCTGATAGGGTTGAGTTGGTCGAAGTTGCTTGCGCACAGCGGGTCGTGGTGGTTGTGTTTAGGTGACCCTGTTCTTCATAAACATGTATGTGAGTGGAGTGCAGTGTGAGGAGAGTGAGAGCCTATGTTGCTACTAGTACTGAAGTGTTCAGGTTGTTCCCCTTTTGAAAGGGGAGGTTCGCCCTTTTCATAGAAGGGTTTGAAGGTAAAAACGTCTTTATAAGTGAGCCACGTACGTGGAGGCTGCATGCGAGGTCGATACCCGCTTAGTACGCTATTTTCCACTCCAGTGTTTTGGATTAGACTACGTGGCTACTGCATGCGGGTCGGATTCATATAATGCGCTGAATGCGCTCGAGTATCTTGAGTTTTCGCCCTAGGGATTAGGTAAAAGGGGTGGTGACAAGACAACTCGAGGTGATGAGTCATTCGTTAGTGGGTGGTGATGTAAGCATTTTAGCACTTACCACAACACAGATTGGTTAAGAGCTTGACAATGATTTCTTAAATGGGCAAGGTTACTCATATGGATCGTTTATGCACGTGTTTTGATATAGGTTGTTTTGTCGATGGGGCGAATGTGTGATATTAGGTCGCCTTAGGAAGTAAGACAACTCGTAAATTGCTCGGAAAAGTTTCGTGAAGTTACAATTCTTGCTTCTATTTACTGGCTCTAGACAATGCTTTCTCATTTTTAACGAGGAGCGGTGATAATTCTTGAGAAAGAAGTTGTGATCGTTTGGTCTGGCCATGTGGATATGTAAGACCCCTGGGATAAGTTATTACCATTTACTTTGATCCAAATAATTACCACTGGATAGAATATTTTTTAACTTCAAACTATAAAATAATCGAACGAGTCGATAATTTCATTTATCAACCAAATCTGTCGACAACTAGACAAAATATACGGTAAAAGTACCACTTTCAAATCATTACTCAATAGTCAATACTATTTACTACACCGTCATTACATAATCCAACTCATCCATTTCTTTACCACAGAATATACAATTAAAATTGAAGATAATCTTTTATAATTAAAGTAAACCCCAAAGCTAATTATCCACAAATAATTTACTTAGATTAGAGTAACCCTTTTCTTTTTTTACTTACAAATAAAATTATTAATTTATTCTCACTTTTCACCTCCGTGAACCCACCTCCCCCACCCCTAACCACACAGAGGGGGGGTGGTCCACACCCGCCACCTCCAAGCGTAGCCTTCTCTGCTTCCAACTAAACTAACTGCAAACTGTCAGACCCAAAATCCCCAAACTACCCTCAACCTCTTACACAAAAACAAAACAAAACCACTCAATTTTTTTTTCAAAAAAAAATACCCCTGCAAGAAAACTCTGCAAAAGCACAGACAAAGAACATCGAACAAGACAAGAGAATATATGCAGCAAAAAAAAAAAAAAACTTTATCTCCTCACACAACACAACTGGATATTTATTTAAATTTTTGCTAAATAGTACTACCACCTCAACAACAGTTTATTATTGGATAATTAAATGAGATGGCGTGTATATCACCCTTGCTCATTAATGACATTTACACCTTTGCCACTTACTACCACCTCAAACCCCAAGAAGAATCTGACTTTTTGTTGACCCCTGTTTTTGTGCTCCAATATATTGTTATATCTATAGTTTATAGTGCTAAAAATCAAATCTTTTTTTTGTGGGTCTTCCTAAATTCTCGCTTACGTTTGAAAAAAAATTCTGGGTTTGCACAACAATGTGAAGGAGACAACGTACGTAAGGCTTGTTCGAAGATCCACAGGTTTTGTGTGTCTGTTTTTTGTTGCATTTTAATGTCAAAGTTGTCGTCTTTCACCTTGTTTTCTTCAAAGTACTTGACTATATTATAAAAATGGAAGTAGAGTGGTGTAGAAAATGAGGAAACATGGGTCTAGTATTTGTTTATTTGAGTTTTTCGAATTTCAAGATTCGATTTTTAAAAAACAGAATCCAGGTTGATTTTTTTAATGCTCTAGGCCTTCATTTGTTTAATCGTTTTTTTGCTTGAGTTTAATATCTTGGTGTGCTTGTGTTTTGCAGATGAAAATGGTGACTAGTGGAGTTTTCAACTTTTGCTGTATTGTTCTCTGAGAAAAAGGTGCTGCATTGTGCTTTTACCTCTGGTATGTGTCTTTAGACTGTTTGGTTTGCCTTTTTGTTTTTGATGTATTCTCATAGACAAAATGTAGAAAGTTGTATGTTATTGTTCCCATTGATATTGGGTTGTTAAAGATTCTAAAGATTGAAGGACCACATTTTATTTTAGATAAGATAAAGCCCATGTTCTGGAGCAACATAACATTCTTTTTTTTCTCCCCTTCTCTTTACTGCCAGCTTTTTTTATGGTCTTAAAACTTAACAGTCGTTTTCGAAGTTTTTATCCGCTGAAGATGAAAAATGAATGTTATGTTCATGCTCTTTTTTAGGTAAAGTCTTGTTTTTGCAATGGGGAACAGGGTGTGATTAATAAATCCTCTTTCTGGTGCTTTTTTAGGTTGAGTTCGTATTGTTCTTGGTTCGTTGTAATCGGAAATTGTTATATTCCCTGCGTTCATTTGGTTTTCTTTGTTTAAGTAATGGATGGGCGGCGACATTCAGTCGATGTTCCTATATCAAGAACGTTGATAGCGCTTAGAAGAGTTAGGTCCCTTCGTGATCCATCAACAAACTCCTTGAGTAAACTATCTGCACTTGTCGACAATTTGAATTGGGAAACAAATTCAAACATTGATTTGGGATTTCAAAATGGCTTCTCTACCTATGACGCCCCGCGATTGAGTTCATCGTTATATAGGGAAAAGGAACAACTCGTGAGTGAACATGAACCACCAAATGGTTCAAGAAATTGTAAGTCAAGGCTACTGCCTCCTGAAACCTGTAGTGGTTTACTTGAAAACACAGGTTCGAGGCCCCAAATGCCATTGTGCTTAGAAGGCTCTGATCCAATTACCCTTAATCAGGAGGGTGTGTGTGCAAATAAAGTGCCGAGTGAAAGATATT
The DNA here is from genome assembly GCA_946800315.1 of Misopates orontium. Lineage (NCBI taxonomy): Eukaryota > Viridiplantae > Streptophyta > Magnoliopsida > Lamiales > Plantaginaceae > Misopates > Misopates orontium. Next base: position 22,743,757 of record OX326952.1, on the reverse strand, counting down.
GCAATGATTATGGTGAAAAGGGATTAGAACTCATCCCTGCAACACCTTACATTGATTTCATGGAGGGTGGGGGTTCCTGTAACGAACAGAACAAAATGTCGAGGCTAGCAGACAAGAGACGTCGTGGTGGATCAAAACAGAAAGGCTGGCGTAGGAAGCATGGTCGATTTTCGAGAGTAACCGCAGGTGATAATTTGAGTCGCATACAAAGTCCATGTTTATCCATTAGCGACACTTCAAAGGAAGGGTCAATCTGTGGCATGTCATTTGGTGAAAATGAAGATGTTGGAATCATAGAGTATGGTCATCAAGGATGCGGCTTAAGCAGCTGCTGGTCAAGAACTTTGAGGTTTAAAGAATCAAATGTTCTTCCTGATGTTGAAGAACAGCCTCTTTTGTTAGGGAGTGCAAGCCCAATTCAATTACCGGAGGAGAGTAGGGGCTGCAAGCACAACAGTGGAGCAAGTCTATATCCAGAAAGTCCCAGAAGTTTTTGCCAAAAATTTATGCCAAAATCATTTGATGAATTGGTGGGACAAAATATCGTAGCTAGGTCTCTATTGAGTGCAATTTGTAATAATAGGATATGTTCTTTATATTTCTTACATGGCCCTCGTGGAACTGGAAAGACATCCGCATCAAGAGTATTTGCTGCTGCCTTAAATTGTCTTTCTTCAGGGGTTGATAGACCATGTGGTGTGTGTCAAGAATGTGTTATCTTCTTCTCAGGAAGGAGTAGAGATGTCAATGAACTGGATTCATTGGGAATCAACAGAATCGAAAAGTGTAGATCAGTTATCAAAAACGCAGCGATCCCTCCAGTTTTCTCACGATTCAAGGTTTATATAATTGATGATTGTCACTTGTTGCGCAAAGAAACATGGGCAATTATATTGAATAGTCTTGAGGGGCTCCCTCAACATGTTGTTTTCGTTATGATCACCTCCGACTTTGATAAGATTCCTCGTAGTGCGGTGTCAAAGTCTCAAAGATACCATTTTCAAAAAGTTAAAGAAGTTGACATCACCAGTAAGTTAGCCAAAATATGTGTGGAAGAAGGTCTTAACTTTGATCAGGATGCTTTAAACTTCATAGCAACTAAATCAAATGGTTCGCTTCGGGACGCAGAGATGACACTTGAACAGCTGAGTTTGCTAGGGAATAAGATCACTCTGTCGTTGGTTTATGATGTAGTGAGTTTCTTCTGTTTTTGTTTGTTCCATAAGAAAGTAATCTGCAAAACTGAAAGGGCTTCTAAATCCAATTTAATGTTTATTTATACAGAAGGGAGTCGTATCTGATGATGAATTGCTGGATTTGCTGTATCTAGCATTGTCATCTGATGCTTCCAATACAGTCAAAAAGGCTAGAGAGCTAATGAGATCGAGGATAGATCCTTTACAGCTGGTATCACAGTTAGCAAATCTCATAATGGACATTCTTGCTGGAAAATGTCCAGATGGCATTTCTGATGCCAGAAGAAAGCTTTTCGGAACAGACAATAGTAGGTTTTATCAATCCCTTCAATTATGTAAATATTTGCAACTGATTTATTTGGTTTGTTCTTTTCCGAAGTATATCTAATTATTTGGTGTTCATGGCATAAAAAAGTGTATTACTATCATTGTGATTGTTTGCTACTGGCTGAGTCTGATATAGTTGCATCACTGTAACTTGCGAACTGTCACTATGGTGATCTGAATCTCACTTCTGACTCAATGTTGCCATAGCCTCTGTTCACTAATTTTATATGCCTGCATATGATGATAGACTTTCGAGATCTTTGATATTTGACCTCAGTTGTGATGCTAACTGATGTATGAGATAGCTTTAGTTAATCAAGTTTTTGGTCATTCTCAATACTATCCCTGTTATCATTTTTTCATCAATCTTTGGTCTCATTGCCACAAATATTTTACCATCCTCAGTACGTGAAATTTAGATGAAATTGATATAAGCTAATGTATCTGGCAAAAGTTTGTGGTCATCCTCATTACATTATGTAAGATCTTACAGAATACTGCTTCACGAGTTGCTCCTAAAAGTTTCTATCTTTCGCATAGCTGAAGCAGACATGCAGCAACTCAGTCATGCACTAAAAGTACTTTCACAAACTGAGAAACAATTAAGGATGTCGAAAAATCAGACCACGTGGCTTACTGTTGCTCTTCTCCAGCTAAGCTCGGCAGGATCTTCACATGAAGGGAGTGAGCCAAGATTGAGCTTGAAAACGTTACCCCCACAAGGTGAGAATGATTGAAAAATCGTAATCATAATTCTTTGCCAAAACAGCTGATTGTTGCTAGAGATGTACATTATGGTATATGACCATAGTCAAGTTCCACTCTGCAGATGGCGATTTTTTAAGTACCTCATCGACTGGTGAGAGTTTGAAGCATCCTGTTATCTCTCCACGTGAGAATGGTGATATGAGGATGCGGGACAGTAATGAAACTTTGGAGTTGGTTTGGAAGAAAGCCACTGGAATATGTACCTCAAGTTCTCTCAAAAAGTTCCTCCAAAAACGAGGAAAGTTGATTTCTGTTGGTCTCTCCCAAGGTAACTTATCTTTCTTGTGTGCACCCTTATTCTCAGCATTCCACTTTAATCTAAGTTTCACTTGGAACACAGTAGTGTACAATTTTTTGAGTGATCAATTATTTTGGTGTAAAGTATAGGCAGTGAAATCTGTGGCATTAGATTTTGGTTAATTTATCTTACACTCAATATTTCATGTAACTTTATAGTCAGTGCATGGCGACACCAAACAGTAAGCTCAATTTTTACGGCCAACTATTGCTATATATTTGAGTTGTGGTGGAAAATTGGAGTTTGGTCTCCTGATTATGCATAAAAATGGTTTATAGTTTATACTTGATTGTGACCAATTTTTTTCAGGTATAGCAGTTGCTGCATTAGAGTTTGATTGTCCTGATTCTGTATCTAAAGCTGAAAAGTCATGGAAAACAATTGCTACTGCACTTCAGCATATCCTGGGTCATAACGTGGAACTAAGGATAAATCTTGAGCGTAATAGTTCGCACAAATATGGGAAGTTCAAGAAACCATCTTTCAACTTGTTCAACTGCTCGCGTAGACTTCACCTTAAATCGCAGCTGTCGACGGAAAGTGGAGGTCACGCTTCAGACAACTCTGACATGACTCCTAAAACAGTAATAACCAGGGATAAGTATGTCGAGACGTGCTCTTCAGAATGTGGGTCCCAGTTATCACATACTTGCTGCCATGGTAAAGACCTGTTCAAGATCATAAGAAACAATGAAGGAAATGCTCTTAGTGTTGGAGTGAGTACACCTAATAGATATTTACCAGAAAACGTGGCAATGGAGGATAACTTACGAGCAGCTTATCCACTGAACGAGGAACTTCATTCCGTGGGGCATAATTCAATTGCCTTGAAGCCTGAATCTCAAACTGGGTATGTGTTACAGATCTTGAAATGTTCAAGATAATATTCATGAACAGAGTATATCATGTATGTCCCCTTCATATAATTGCTTATAAAGTAATAGCAGTTAAACTCAACGACTGTCTCTTTTGGCAGAGCAAGGCGCTTTCTCAAGATGCATTGTTGGAGGACTGCCATGCTTCCTTTCCGGAAGGTAAATTCCTCTCGCTTTCGAAATACGACATAGTTTAATGATGAAACTCACTTTAAAAACCGAATTTTATCCATGGTCAAATATTGATTAGTTTGATGATGTCTCATGATAACAAGGAAATCCTAGTAATGATTTCGAGTATATGAACCGTTGAATCTGCAGGCGTGGAAGCAAAAACATCAGCCTGAAAATGAGCAATTTGCGGATTACGCCTTGCCTTGTGCTGCTGCAACAACTTATTAGTAGATCCTGAGGCAAAGAATCTAAGTCTTGGAATAGGTTTGTGGGGCAATTTGTTAGCCTTTATGTTTGCTGGCATTGTGATAATCTATTGTTTCTTGTAGCATCTTCAGCTAATAGAAATCGTTCAAGTATCTTCTTAAAATCTCTTTTTCTTGGTTACTTGTAAATGCATCTGATCACTAAGCTGCACTTGAGGAAGTCCTTTTAGACTTCACCATTTTGCATCCCAAATTTCACTCACCAACCATTTTGTGATTATAATTTGACTTTTGCAAACATTTCAGAAAGAAAATTATACGTTTCTTACGTTTTACGTGAGACATTATGTTGTGAAACTTCAAGGAGTTGGCCTGTAAAAGAAAAATATTGCTGAAATGTAAACTAAATGATTTTTTCCAGCAATATTGATTTTGGAATAACTCTTCAATATTTACAAACAGTATCAACAACAAATAAGATACTTGTTGGTCTTATTTCTATCTACTGATTTACCATTTATTAAATATTAAATAGTTTAATATTTGAGATCTAAAACAGTGAAACTAAAAGACTATGAATTTGAAAATATTAGTTGAAAGAAAAAACAGTGAACACCACAAAGTAGGGTTGGACGACGTGCATGTTGAAAGTCAGAGTTTGCAAAAGTTTATAAAAGCTTGTTAATTTAGTAGTGCTTAAATACTTAAAATTATTTTTGACTAGAATTTAAGAGTGTTTGCATCTCTCTTAAAAAAAACTACTTAAAATTATAATTAGTTACATGCAATAATTAATAAAAAATGATTTTTTCCTTTCTCAAAATTTTGAATTATCATATTATAGAAATAATTTGAGAAGCACCCTTAACTTCTTATGACTTTTTGTTAGACAAGTAAAAATAGAAGACATTACTTTAGACACTTAAAAAGTGCAAATGTGAACTCGAAAGCCAATGAATTATTTTTTAGGCATTTACAAAAGTGCTATATTACAAGATAGTAGTCCATTTGAAGAGTTTCTTACCTTGGTACTTCTTTTAGGTTATATTGGTGCATAGATTCTTATTTTGAGTGATATTTTACACATGAAAAATTTCCATGTAGTTTAATTTTTTTGATGGGCTTTGAAACTAAGATGATCTCTCAAAAACCATTTTAATAACATACTCATCGGGTCGTACATGGACACAATGGTCACTTACTCGACCTCTCCACTCAGGTCCTTAGGAGATATGCGGCTATATTGTTGACCTCCTCCCAATAACTAACTACACAGTAAACGAGAGGCAAAAAGGTCCTCCCGAGTAGCTTGCATTAGTTGTCTTTCAAACAATTCCTTCTCGAGCAGTAACAATGGATCGATATCACATTCTCCTATGAATAACATGTGAACACTACACAATAGGAATTGAAAAACATGGTTGTCTCCTACTATATATCATGTAAGTTATGCGTACTTGTTATACGAACCTTGTAAGCGAAATCAGTAAAGAAGAAAGTTATTGTACAACAAGTCAACACATTAATCAACACTGACTCGTTAGATATCTTGAAAAATGGAGCGTCTTCATATTAAGACTCTTGTTATACGAACCTTGTAATCAAAATCATTAAAGAAGAAAGTTATCGTACATCAAGTCAACACATTAATCAACACTAACTCGTTAGATGTCTTGAAAAATGGAGCGTCTTCACATTAAGACTCTTGTTATACGAACCTCGGAATCAAAATCATTAAAGAAGAAAGTTATTATACAACAAGTCAACACATTAATCAACACTAACTCGTTAGATGTCTTGAAAAATGGAGCGTCTTCACATTAAGACTCTTGTTATACGAACCTCGGAATCAAAATCATTAAAGAAGAAAATTATTATACAACAAGTCAACACATTAATCAACACTAACTCGTTAGATATCTTGAAAAAATGGAGCTTCTTCACGTTAAGATTCCTCACATAAGCATGTAACATACCCTTCCATAAATAGTCGATAAAGACATTTGATGAAAGAACACTTACACGTATACAAAACATGATTTAGTCTTCTTTTTAGTTAGGGCAAAAAGACCCATAACCTATACAAGCACATCCCGTTCCAAGGATGGAGGCATTCTCACTTATATAATTAAAACGTTTGTACATTATCAGAGAGAAAATTCTCCATCTCGCCTACTCATAAGACACATTTTATAAAACAAAACTCATGGTTGTGAAGAAGATCTACGGACATAACTTTGGTATAAATAAATCTACCCACCTACTTAACAAATTGATTCATAAAGTATCTAAGACCAATAAATAATAACCAAAAAGAAAGAATTTAGACTATTCGGAATATATGAGTTAATACTTAATACATAGTACAATTTTCTGAGCAAGTTTTGACCTTTAAGTGAATTATCATATTCTTTTTATATATTTCGTCAAAATTAAGACCATGTTCTCTTGTGTAGAGTAAAATTTTATTGAACATTAAAAAAATCAGTTGATCATGATAAGGTTAATATTTTCCAAAATCATGCTAATTTATCAAAAACTGCCTTCTTTATCAGACACAAGTAAAAATTGCCGCAGCTCCGGCGTAATATCACATGGCGCACATAAATCTTCACTGCCAATTCTCAGTGTCTTCTTCTTCGTCCAATCTCTTCACTTCAATATCCACTCACCATTTTCAAACCACACACCACTTCAAAACCCCAAAACTCTCTAAAAAAACACAGTCGTCGTACATTTGCTCCTGTAATAACAATCCCACTTCTGACTCATCATCCTCCTCAATCTTCCTCCCTTTTCTCCAAACCCCACATAGAAAACAAAAAACCCATTTACCCGAACCCGATGACGAAGCCATTAACGACCCACTTCTCAAATTCTTCAAAACAAGAACCACCTCAGACCCTGACCCAAATCAAGAAGGCAGAATCTCCCTCTCACAGAACCGCAAAATTTCGTGGCACTTGGCCTCAACATTCGAAAAAAAATCCGATCTTGAGCCCGAAACGGAGGATTATGATAAACCCATTTTGCAAAATGAACAGAAGGTGGAAAATGTGGAGGGGGTTGTTGATGAGATATTGGAGATTGCGAGGGGGTTACCGGAGAATGTGACGATAGGGGAGGCGTTGGAAAGATTTGATTTTGAGGGGAGATTAGGGGAGGAGGAGTGTGTGGAGGTCTTGAGGGTGTTGGGTGAGGAGGGGGAGGGGGAGGGGGAGGGGGATGTGATGGGGTGTTTGTACTTTTTCGAGTGGATGGGGTTGAGGGAACGTTGTTTGGTATCGCCAAGGGCGTGTTCGGTTTTGTTTACGGTGCTTGGGAGGGCGGGGAAGGGGGACGAGTTGTTGGTGGTGTTCAAGAATTTGCCTTTTGAGCAGAATAGGCAGTTTAGGGATGTTCGTGTTTACAATGCTGCGATTTCTGGGCTTTTGGCTTGTCGAAGGTATTGGATTATTGTTGAGTGTGGCGCTTGAGTGTTTGCAGTTTGTTTTTCTCTGTTATGTATTGGTGTTACAATGTAGAATTCTAGGATAAGTATGCTATGCTATTATGCTGATATCTTTAACCAAAACTTGTGCATTCTCGAGTGGATTAATGTCTTTAGTATTGATACTTTATTGCTCATATCTTGTCATAATTTCGATACCTAATCCAAATGGTAGTTGATGTTAGATGCATATGCACCTTGAATAACTTAAATAACATGAATGTCTAAGTTTACATGGTAAGTGTTGGGACATACACAAACATGTATCTGCTAGTTTAACCTTGCTACTTGCCCGTCTTTAAGTTTTTGTTGATAAATTGGTTCTTTTGTAGTGATGCAACTTGTTGATTTTATGTTTGTTTTCTTTCTTAAGGTATGATGATGCTTGGAAAGTTTACGAGTCGATGGAGTCAAGTAACATCCGTCCTGATCATGTAACTTGTTCGATAATGATTACAGTCATGAGAAACAGAGGAGATAGTGCCAAGGAAGCATGGGAGTTCTTTGAAAAGATGAATAAGAAAGGGGTCAAGTGGTGTTTGGAATCTGTGGGGGCTCTTATCAAATTATTTTGCGATGAGGGGCTACAAAAAGAAGCTCTTATCATCCAATCAGAAATGGAAAAAAGAGGGATAACTTCAAATGCTGTCATATATAACACAATTATGGACGCTTATGGCAAATCAAACATGGTCGAAGAGGCAGAAGGTCTTTTTGCAGAGATGAAGGCAAGAAAAATATTGCCTACTGCGGCCACCTATAATATCTTGATGGACACATATAGCAGAAGAATGGAACCTGAAATTGTTGAAAAACTACTCGAGGAGATGGAAGCTGATGGGTTGACGCCAAATGTAAGATCATACACATGTCTTATTAGTGCCTATGGAAGGCAAAAGAACATGAGTGAGATGGCCGCAAATGCGTTTTTAAGGATGAAGAAGTTTGGCATAAAACCCTCTTCACATTCATATACAGCTCTTATCCATGCCTACTCAGTTGGTGGCTGGCATGAGAAAGCTTACATAACTTTTGAGAATATGTTAAGAGACGGAATAAAACCCTCCATTGAAACATATACTGCTCTGTTGGATGCATTCAGGCGTGCTGGTGACACCGAAACACTTATGAAGATTTGGAAAATGATGATAAAGAGTAAAGTTGAAGGGACGCGGGTTACTTTCAATACTCTTCTTGATGGATTCGCAAAACAAGGGCGATACACTGAAGCAAGAGATGTTGTATGTGAGTTCGGAAAGATTGGTTTTCAACCAACTGTGATGACATATAATATGTTGATTAATGCGTATGCGAGAGGGGGGCAAGAGTCAAAGTTGCCACAATTGTTGAAAGAGATGTCCGCTCTTAATCTAAAACCGGATTCTGTTACTTATTCCACGATGATATATGCCTATGTACGTGTCCGGGATTTCAGGAGGGCGTTCTATTATCATAAGCAGATGGTTAAAAGTGGCCAAGTGCCTGATGCTAGATCTTATCAGAAGCTCAGGGCAATTTTAGAGGTGAAAGCTAAGATAAAGAACAGGAAGGATAAAAGTGCTTTAATGGGTATCATAAGTAGCAGCATGGGCTTGCTGAAGGAGAAGAAAAAGGGAAAGAAGGACGAGTTTTGGAAAAATAGAACAAAACGATCACGAATCCCTGGGTCTGCTCCTGATTCACGGTGATTATCAGTTATATGGCCCATTTATCCTAAAATATGGAAGATTATTGAACTCCATTGCATACTGAAAGATACATCTCCATGTATTGTTCGTCGTCAGATCTTCTCGGCATATTTTGATCTTTTGGAAAACCGATGTCATCTTGCCATGCTGCGATAATCTCTCCATTGCACGAGACTGAAAGGTAAATATTCATGAAGCGCAGTTGGGTTGTGCAAGAAAACTACTACAACGAGAACTAATAATGTTGTTAAGATGTAGTTTATGGAATAACACAATCTTCTGGTGTTATTTGTTGCACAGAAAACGTTACTGGAATTTGCCCAAGTTGTCTGCGCGATAGTTCTTAGTTATCTGTATCTTTTTTATCTGCTGTTGATATGATAGCCAGCTTGTAATTTCTGTTCCACAACCAGAAAAAAAAAAAGGTATTTCATCAATTTCCAGTTATAGTTCAGTTACAAGATTAGGTCGATAGTTTTCTGTGTATTTGCTGTAAGCCATTCGTTAAGGAATAGTTGGAGTTTGAATCCTTAGCAAGTGTGGATAGTCCTTAATGTCCATAAATGCTCATGTAATTTTCTCCTTTCAATAGAGCTGTTTATTTCGAAGAGTTGGATATATTGTTTGTGTCGATATGCATCGAGCCTACCGATGGTGTTCAATTTTCTGCAGTCTGCAAGTTCCATACAACTTTCTTTTTCATCATAACCTCACTATGCTAATATCTGAAAACTTTGATGTGTTTGTATGTAACTGTAATAGCCTGTTCATTTTTCATAAGAAAAAACTATCAGCTATGGTGCACCCATTCTTTGGCACATGCATGCTATACATGAGTGTGCCTAATTCGGTGATGCAAAAAGTGACAGATCAGGTGTACTTGAAGAACATACATATTTCTGAGGGACCATTACACTTAGACCCCTAAGGGTTTGACCCAGTTATAGAAATAGCCCCTACTATTTGAATATTTACATAAACACACCTTGAAATGTGCAAAGATATTTGAAATCATTATCACACTTGATTTTGGATGGCATCATGTTTGATTTTGTCAACAAAGTGAAGGTCATTTCCTTTGCAGCCATATTTTTTTCAAAATACTTATTCAGCTGTACTTCTCACTCTTATCTAAATTGACATTATTTATTTGAATAATGATTCATAGTATTCTTTGTCGTTGAGAGTATATACCAATAATGTGTTATGTTTCGCCTTCAAAGCAAATGGATAGGTTTGTCATTGGCACTAAATTCGAATTTGGAGCTGAAAACTAGAAAATAATGTTAGTGTTTACTAATGGTGCATAAGCAATTATAATGTGTAAAAGGATTTACTTGATTTTATCATTATCTCATCATTAAGCGGCATATTAGACTACAAAACGGATAAAATAAATCCATATACATGGATTAAAGTTTTAATTTGGGTGTATATGCCGGTTCGCTAATTATTAGAATTTTTCACTATGTTTCGCGATCTTATCAATATCACGTGATTAGTAAATATTGTTACGACGATACATGTCACCAATTTGTTTCCATATAGCTAAAACTAAAATTGAATACTTTAAGATACATTTTAGGAAATATCTAGAAATTTTGATCTACTCAACTGTATTTGCGTTTCGTTTTCTTAAAGTTAAAATGAACACGTTTCGATACTTTTTTTAGAAAACATCGAAACTTTGATTGATGTACTGATGTTCACGTGCATCTTCTTAATATTTCAACAAAAGTTATCTTTTTACTTTTCCCACCGTCACGCCAGAAATATTATTTTATGCAATCGTTGCATTACTGACGTGGTGCAACCAACAACTAAGATGATATTTTTCTAAAACATAGACACCAACCGACCACATTTATAATTTCATCTCAATCTTCTATTTACACCAATAACTAACTTGTATCACATACAACACTTGACTTAAATAATTTCTCGTGAAACCGAGGGTTCGGAAATTCAAAGTCTTAATTTAAACTTTCATCAAAATACTGACCGTAATTAGTTACTTTACCATTAACACGAGTATATATAAACAAATTTTACGGAGTAATCAATAATTAGGACACATTTTCACTATAGTATTTTTCAGACTATATTATGAGCTAGGAGTTAATAAGTGCGGTTCCTTAAAAACTCACACTATAATATGATCCAAAATTCAACTTTCAATTGATTGCTTTAAGAAACTGATATAATAAACCATAAAATAAATATTTTCACCGCCAGATATGCAATAGTTATAAAACCATACAAATTATATTTACATAAACCCGATTTAACCATAAATAACTCACAATTAAACATGTACAATAATAATTAGAAAGTGGTCTCCATGTTAATCAAATGTAACCCTAGCCTCTCTATTTATATTATACATACATTCGTCCTCATCCATTTCCTCTCTCTATCACTACACTTCATTTTTCACAGCAAATCAGACAGTCTAATCTATACATACACCTTGTACACACACACACACACACACATATTTGACGCTCTTCAATAATCCGTTGATTCGTGTATCGAAGATCGGAACACCGATTGATTTGAATCTTTTCGATCGGAGCTAAGATTGTTTTTTATTCTTTTGCTCCACACTGTTTTGCAAATCAATCAGATTGCGATTTGTTGATTAGAGAGGAGCGAAGGAAAATGGCGAGCAGCGAGGGTTTTCTGACGGAGCAGCAGAGGGAGACGCTGAAGATAGCCACGCAGAATAATGCGGAGGTCATGTCGTCGTTGTCGTTAGCGGCTTCTCCTCCTAAGTCTCCCGGTGGTCCCAAATCGCCGGGCGGTTCGATGCTCTCCGGCAGGCACGTGCGCCGCTCGCATTCGGGGAAGGCCGGCCGCGCTAAGAAGGGTGAGTGAGATTATTAATTGGTCACATTTGATAACTGGAAATGTTTTCGCGTAATGACGATGATGATCTTTTTAAGTTTTTGGATTCTTGTGTGTGTTGAAGTTGTGTTCTATGTTTTGGATTCTTGTGTGTTGAATTTCGTGGAATTCTCGGAATTGATAGAAATTGAAATCGCCTTATTTCTTCCCTTAAAAAGGCCTTGTTAAGTGGACACGGGGATTCTCTTTATAAACATTAGCTCGGGTTCTTCTCTGAGCGATGTGGGACACTTTTTAACACACGGCCAAATGTGTGGGCCTTAGTAACTTCAGTGCTCTCGTTTGGGTAAAAGTCGCAAGCTTGTCGCACGTTGTGGGTAGGCTCTGATACCAATGATGGAAATTAATGCCCCATTATTTTTCCTTTTTAAAGCCTTATTAAGTGGGGAGGGGAGGGAACTTCGCTTTATAAACAATACCCCAAGGTTCTTCCGCAAGCCTTGAGTTATGCTGTATTTAATGATTGATTTGTTGGCGACGGAAGAGCGCATTTGGAAGATAATCTGATAATGAGTTCTTGTTGTAGTGGTAATTAGTCTCTTAGGAATATAAGACATTTAATTTGACCCAATTCGGATTATGAGCTCTCGTATTGAATCTTGTTTAGCACAATTTGGTGTTTGACTTTTAGTTAATTAGGATAATTTCATTCAACCTCCTGAGATTTGGTCTAGTTATAGAATCACTAGACGACCTATGAAGTTCGAATAATTATAGTAGCACCTCCTAAAGTTTGAAAAAAATAGTACAGACAGGATCCTCTAAGGTTTGAATGATTAAAAAGATTTCCTTGAAAGCAAATATGGCCTCTGCTTGCCGTGTCGTTTCAAGCTTGAGATGGTGGTCTGTTATTGTTCTAACATTTCGAGTTCCCTGAAATTGAACCAAACCCCTAGTGGTGTATGGCATTGGCAGTTGCATGCAACTAATTGCCTAGCTTTTAGCTTCACAATGAAGCATACCAATCTAACTCACATGGCTTTGACATTAAATAATTTCTCCACGCCTGTTGATAAAAGACTTGGGTAATTTTCATGCGTCTTCGTAGGGTTGGTCCTTTGATTTGAATACCTTTCATGTGTAGACTTATGAGATATAAGGCGAAAGACAGAATAATGCAGAACTGCAGACCTCCTACTTTCTTGCATGCAGAAAGTTAGATCATTCACTATAATTTACTATATAGGGCTGTGACATATGATCTTATCCAAAGGTTTTCAAATCTATATCAGCGTGGAGTTCGAATTCTTGATCTGTTGGTGGCAAAAGATTCTTTTGATGTTTAATTTATTTTCTTGTGAGCTTGAGTCATATTCTTGCTTATTATAACGTCTATAGATGCTCCCCACCTCATACTTGTAATTCGTTCTTGTGATAATAGATGGTGCTGGCGGTAAAGGCACGTGGGGAAAACTACTTGATACTGAGGGTGAATCTTTCCTTGATCGAAATGATCCAAACTATGACAGCGATGAGGTGATTGTGTAGTTAATTTATCTCATCCTCTTTTTGTTCAAAAACCTGAATATTAATGACAAACTTCTTTCTATTCACTATTCTCTTCCTGTAACAATATTTTCCTCCTGACCTGCACAGGAGCCTTATAAGCTTGTTGAATCGACTGTCGCTGATCCTTTAGATGAATACAAGAAATCTGTCGTATCCCTGATAGAGGAATACTTTAGCACTGGTGATGTAGAAACGGCTGCTTCTGATCTAAGAGAACTTGGATCAACTGAGTATCATCCTTACTTTGTTAAGCGCCTCGTTTCCATAGCCATGGATAGACATAACAAGGAGAAAGAGATGGCTTCAGTGTTGCTCTCAGCACTTTATGCTGATGTTATAAAGGCAGCCCAGATCAGTAGGGGTTTTCTCATGCTGCTTGAATCTGCTGATGACCTGACTGTTGACATATTGGATGCAGTAGATGTCCTCGCTTTGTTCATTGCTCGAGGTGTAGTTGACGATATTCTACCTCCAGCTTTCATCACCAGGGCCAGGAAAATGCTTCCAGAAACCTCCAAGGGATTTGAGGTACTGCAAATTGCTGAGAAAAGCTATCTCTCTGCACCACATCATGCTGAGCTTGTGGAGAGGCGGTGGGGTGGTAGTACGCATCTCACTGTAGAAGAGGTGAAGAAAAAGATTGCTGACCTTTTAAGGGAATATGTTGAGAGCGGAGATACTGCTGAAGCCTGTAGATGTATTAGACAGTTGGGCGTTTCATTTTTCCATCATGAAGTAGTGAAAAGAGCTTTGGTTCTAGCAATGGAGATTCGAACTGCGGAACCTCTTATCCTGAAATTACTGAAGGAAGCAGCGGACGAGGGTCTAATAAGTTCAAGTCAAATGGTTAAAGGTTTTAATCGATTAGCTGAAAGCCTTGACGATCTTGCCCTTGATATTCCATCTGCAAAAACAATGTTCCAATCCCTTATTCCCCGGGCAATATCTGAGGGATGGCTTGATGTATCTTACCAAAATTCTTCACCACGAGCCGGAGAGAAATCAGACAAACATGATCAGAAGTTGAAGCATTACAAGCAAGAGGTCGTGACCATAATTCACGAGTACTTCCTCTCTGATGATATTCCTGAACTAATTCAAAGTCTGAAAGATCTCCAAATGCCTGAATACAACCCAATTTTTCTGAAAAAGCTCATCACCCTGGCCATGGACAGGAAAAACAGAGAGAAGGAGATGGCATCAGTTTTGCTCTCTGCACTTCATATAGAAATCTTCTCGACAGAGGACATGGTCAACGGTTTTGTTATGCTCTTGGAATCTGCAGAAGACACTGCACTTGACATTTTAGACGCTTCAAATGAACTTGCATTTTTCCTTGCACGAGCGGTGATAGATGATGTTCTTGCCCCACTAAATTTGCAAGAGATTGCCACTACGCTGCCTCCAAATAGCAGTGGTAGTGAAACCGTACGAATGGCTCGAACACTCATAGCAGCACGCCACGCTGGCGAGAGGATCCTCCGGTGCTGGGGAGGAGGTACTGGGTGGGCCGTGGAGGACGCTAAGGACAAGATCCAGAAGCTTTTGGAGGAATACGAGAGTGGGGGAGTTGTTAGTGAAGCTTGCCAGTGCATTCGTGATCTGGACATGCCTTTCTTCAATCATGAGGTTGTGAAGAAAGCTTTGGTAATGGCTATGGAGAAGAAGAATGATAGGATGCTGGAATTGCTGCAAGAATGCTTCGGTGAGGGGTTGATAACTATCAATCAGATGACAAAAGGTTTTAATAGGATTAAAGATGGGATGGATGATCTGGCTCTTGATATTCCGAATGCAAAGGAGAAATTCATTTTCTACGTGGCGCATGGCAGAGAAAGAGGTTGGCTTTTGCCAAGTGCTTCTTTTGCGGCGGATGCTGCGCCTAGTGTAGCTGCGTCTTCTTGAGAAATGATGGTTTGATCTTTATTTCTCTATTGTATGTTGTTCCCTTGTTTCTTTTTCTGTCGAGTGACTTGTTTCTCCAGATCAGAAGCGGGTGGATTGATGTTTTTTGCTTATAATCCGTCTTCCTTTTACTTTACCTGTCATCCAATGGAAGTTTGTGATGTATGAACTGTAAGGCTTCTGGTTCTCTTTATATCAGTTTTAGACGTTCTTTAAATGACAAAAGTTTTACTATTTCGTAATTTAAGTAGAGAGGTTATGTTCTTCGTGATATGCTACCCAAAAAAAAAAAGTATTTTTGTAGGTTTGATTTTGATATGACAATGGGGTTGCTTGGAAATCACTTGAACGTTCAAGTACGAGTCCTTTTCGTTAAGTTAAATAAAGAAAAAATCTGTTGCAATCCGTGGTACAAAGGATCCGGGCCCAATATTCCTTGTTAATTGAGTTAAATTTGTCAAGTGAACTGATATTATTCCCTAAACTCATCCGTGAGTTGTAAATTCAAGCTCAAAACTTACAATTAGCTGTCAGTATCATCTAAAAGCAACTAAGAGTTTCGGAGTGATTTATAGTTGCAGCAGAGAATTTGGTGCTTTAAACATTACATGCATATGCAACGAGTTTCATTTAGACACAAATAAAAAAGGACGGGCTTGTTCTTACATTTATGGCCCGCATCGACACGGACCCTTGTACAAAGTTTAACCACATTAACCGATTTTGGGTGTGGGAATTGGGGTGTTTCTCTTTTATTTTGCTCTGTTATAATATTTTCTATATTAAATTCGATATTTACTCTTGTCTTATTCTCTTTCACTCTCTATTTTTTCTTTCCCATATATAATATAGATATCATGTTAGTAATTCTGAACAGAAGAAACTGTATTCGCTTTAGCTGAACCGAAGTGTGGGGAACTTCTCGCTTTTAGTCTTGTAAAGGATGGAATCTGTTTTAATTTGGATTGAGTCGATCAGTTCCCATATATATATATATATTCCAGCCAATAAGGAAAAGAGTTGCTCAAAATACTTGAATAGATAGGCTGGAGACAGAACCACAAAATTTTAACCCCACCACCAACTTCCTACTTCTTTTTTCTTTTACTTTTACTATAAATATTATATAATATAACATTATCCAGGTTGGCGTAGCGTTCAATCCGTGTTCTAGACACTTCAAAATTCATAGGACCCTCTGTCTCTTTCTTTGTTCACATTGTCTTCTCGAGTAATAATGGAATTAATGATATATCAGTTACACCTCTAAGGTTTGACGTAATTACAGAAATCACCCCAATTAGACTTAGAAAATTGTGTATATGTGTGTGTATATACGCATCTAAAATACCGACCGTCTATTAGGTGTAATGGACTTTTTTAATAAGATATGTCAACTAATTCTGATGGCCCTTAGTTTCAGAGGTGTCTTTGCAATTTCTCAAACCTTGGGGCTGGTTTTTATTAATCACACCAAACTAGAGGGGTGCAGCTGTATTTATCCCATGGTATTGTTTAACTTTAAAGTTAGAGTCCCCTATGATTCTCTTTTCTCGTCCTTCCACAGTATTGATTGATATCTATAAAATATTTGGTTTAGACAGAGAGATCTACACTACTTACTCAACATATATAATATATAAATATATATATACATATATCTCCATTATATCATACTTCTAATCTAAGTATTAAACCCAACTCATCTCTGCTCCAAACTCCAAAGAGAAAACACATATTCTCCTTCCTTGCTGCATGCACAAGCTATACACATATATATATATAAACACACACACATGCATACATGAACAATATGGAACTTCCAAAACTACCCCTCCTCCTCAAACCCTTCCTCCTCTCCCTCTTCCTCTCCCTCTCCCTCCTAGCCTTCCTCTCTCTCCAAACCCCGCTCCACTTCCTCACCAAACCACCCACCCACAAACTCTCCTCGGATCTCAAGATCCGACCCGGTTACACCTCCTACGAATCCTACCTCAACCGCCAGCTGAACAAGACCCTCAACCCGAAGCTCCGACAAATATGGACCACCCGCGACTGGGACCGTAAAGTCACGGTCTTTTCAACCTTTTTCCGCAACCTTAAAGAACGCGAGCTCCTCTCGAACGGGTCAAAATCCCTCTGCATTGGAGCCCGGGTCGGGCAGGAAGTGGCCGCTTTGAAACGGGTCGGAGTCGATGATTCGGTGGGTATGGATCTTGTCCCGTATCCACCACTTGTGGTGAAGGGCGACTTTCACCATCAACCGTTCAATTCGGACACGTTTGACTTCGAGTTCTCGAATGTCTTTGACCACGCGCTGTATCCGTGGAAGTTTGTCGGGGAGATCGAACGGACGCTGAAGAAGGGGGGAGTGTGCGTGCTGCACGTGCTGCTGTCGCGTAGGGCGGATAAGTATTCGGCTAATGATTTGTACAGTGTGAAGCCGTTGGAGGAGCTGTTTAACAAGTCGGAGCTGGTTGAGGTAAGGAGTATTGATGGCTTTGGTCTTGATACTGAGGTTGTCTTTAGGAAAAATAAAAATTGATTTATAGGTAATTATTATTCTTTTAATTGTTTCTTGTATTTTCATTGTATCAAAAAGTTAAGTTACACAAGGTGAAGAAATATATATAATTGGTAAATTGCTCTTAAGAGTGTTTTTACTTTTTACCACAATGATGTGTTGATTTTATGTCGTCCTATTTTGTTATTTTTCTAGGTATAAAATTGTGATCTTCTGTCTCTTCTATGTAATTATTACTCTTTGCAAAATAAGATCAAAGATGCATGTCTTCATTACGAATAAGTGGGTATAGAATAAGATGTAAAGTGTGACAGAACATTATTGTCCTAATTTTAGGAAAAAAATAAAATTAGTTACATATACGATTTATAGAAAATGTGACAAATTTGGTTTTTGGGCAGCTAGACCCATTAAATTGATGTAATGGAAAGCAATTATTACGTGCAAATAATTGTGTATCACGGAAAGAGTATTCTGCAATTCTTTCTTTGGATCATATTTCCTAAAGCATTATGAAAGAGATTATTATTCTTTGAATTATATTTCATAAAGCAGCCGAAAGGTGTGTTCTTTTCATTGAAACCAGCTGTAATTATTTTGACACTATTAGGAAAAGTCACGGGTCGAAAATGGGCACTCGATGATTCCAACGGTTTTCCTTTGAAAAATAAATTTGATGCGTCACGCATAGTTATTGAAAGGAACTCTGCCCATATTCCACGACAAAGATGACAAGTACAAGACAATTCTGCTTTTTCTTTTCTAATAATCGGAAAAATTGACACACAGGTAACGATATGAAATTAGAGGCCCACATTCTTCAGAAATGCTACTCAAAGTCCAAAATAGTTTTTCTTTAATTAAGAAAAAAGTTTAGGTTTTTATTTCTTTGTTTTATATATTGTACTCTTCTGGCTATTTAACGGTGGCATCTTAGTTAATATCAATGTTAGCATCCACCCCTCTCACATTGATGTGGGAGGGGTGGATGCTAACATTGATGTTAGCTAAGACAAGACCTTAGCTATCCTTTGTCATTCATTGACGTCTTGATGTATTAGGGAATAAACTGCTAAAAGTTAACCATGTGTTACTTTATTAGCGGATATTCACAATGTAATTTTTATTTGTCGGGTAATTGTCTAATGTGAATCTGGCCGATATACTGACCTATTGTTTCAATTAATTAGATTGATAATTCATGATGATGATAGGTTAAGTGTTTGTTTAACATATAAATATCTAAAACTTGTTACAACGTTTGGGATTATTCTGAATTTTTCTTGACGCGCACATACAAAAATCGCTTCCGAATGTTGTATTTCTGAGTTATAAACATAAGTACTTTTTTTTCCCGATATAACGCATAAAATCTTCAATATGAGAAAGTGTTTTCACCTATGAACAATACAATTTAAGTTAGGACTCAACTGCATTGTCTATCAGATCATGAATCTGGAGTTAATTGTGTATATATAAATATATATATGTTACACATATCTGCAAATTAGAGTCAACATGAAGCTTGTTTTTGCAATTTACTCCATTTGGAGATATTGAGTATACTTATGAGCGGATCATTTCAAATATGTTCATCTAGAAACTTGAAAATGAGAAAGAAAATTAAATGAATAGGAATAATATGAAAAAGGAAAAAAAATTCAAACTCTTAGACTTGATTATTTACTTTCTAACGCAATTAATGGTCGAGTTCTTGTGATTAGTGGTCCTACAAAAAGAGCCGACCTTGTTCAAGTTGGCAAGAACGTGATATACGTCTACATGATTCACTATTTTATTATTTTATAATTTAGTGGCACATTAACAACCCACCGCCGCTCATCTCAAATGCTCCATAACCATTAACTAAGCCAGTTGTGGAGTTGTACATGTGGTGCCCTTATTTTCTATCTTAAGAGATTCTTCCATTCTACCCCCACATTAATTGATCATCCAACCAAAAAACGTCAACGCCATTATTGTACAACCTGTTCAGTTGCATGTGCCATTATCTCCCTTTATGTTTCTATTTTTCCTTTGTTTTATAAGCATCAAACTCTCCAACTTATTGTTAATGTCGATTACCTCCTAACTTTTAAATGTTTTGACATTCTCCCCAATTTTTTTAAAAGGGGTGTGAAATGCCCTTTGAGTCGTAAATCAACCGCTCGATTTGGATACATTTCTATGATTTTGTTCGCTAGACTTGGTCTCAGGGGCAGTCGCGCAATTCGAATATATATGTTGCGGATATATTATAACTTTTCATAGATTAGAAGGCAAAGCACGCACAAGCAATAGGTTAGAGAGGTTTGATTTTTTTTATTTTTTTTTACCCTTTTTTAAAATGTAAAACAAATGTGTTTTATATTAAAGTAAGTATAGAGTCTTAGTACATGAGAGAGCATGGAAGTGAGTGCAGCGAGAGACCGCTTTTGATACATCAAACCACGACAAAGGAACAAGTCAGTCCGGACAAATACTCCATTAAGGATAGCTAGCAACAAGCTGAGGTCCTTCAAGACATGGGTTGGGCTTGTGACGACAAAAGAGCTATTGTCTTCGCTAATACATCGCAACTGAGTTAATCTCAATGTAATAAAACTTCTTCGTGACACTGGTTAACTTAGAAAGTTCGACCCTTTCCCAGTTAGGTAGATAGGGATCAGAGGCAGCACCAAGAATTACGAGACCAAAATTACATAATTTTTCTTTTATGGATATAAATACTTTTACTATCAATATTTTTAATGTATTTAAAAATGATCATCGTGAAAACATAAATACTTTAAGAATTAGTGTTTTAATATATAAAAATTTAAAAGCTACTATTAAGTAACACAATTATAGCTATAATTTACAAAAATATCATAATAAGTTGCAAAATATATACAAAGAATATGTTATAAAGATAGAGATATTGTATATGGTTCTTGGATTTTTTATTTTATTTGCTCACTTCTATCTATAGTTGTCTTTTGTATACTTTAAGGGATTATTAAAATTATGACTAAATTTATATGAAAAAAGCTGAGTAAGTTTTTGCTAATGAATAAAATATCTTTGGTTTTTGTTTCTAACAGAACAAGAAAAAGTACACGTTTCTTTCCAAACCAAATTTACTCATTAAAAGAGCATTTGATATATTTAGTGTTGCAAATTAACCAATCTCCAACCAAATTGAAGTTGAATTTACTCAATGTGGACATAAAAATGATCTGATGCTTTGTCCTCAACCTCACTAAAGAACAATGAATGAAATCACATAAACAACAAGGACTTTTACTTGGTACGAATTGAAGAGCAAAGCGATCTTCAACTTACATTCAAGGGGGGACATAGAGTATTTCTTACTAAGTTTCAAGTGTTTACAAGAGGGTGAATAAAGAGTGAATTGCTAGCTGCTAAATTACACACACCACAAGCTGCTAATATACGCTCAAAATCTGAGCTCACTCGCACACAACAAAAACGGTTTCAATGCCTGACGGACTTGATATTTAACCAACTTTCCCGCCAAAACTATAAGCTCAAAGTTGCTGTCAAATTTTTCCCCTTTTTGTTTGCTGATAAATGCGACTTTAAGAGTGTTGAACCACACTCAACGTTAGTGTAATTCGACCTAAGTTCAGTGTAATCCGAATTATGTAACACGTCAGGAATGAACAAATTATATTACACCATAAAACACAAGAGTGATGAAGATACTCATTACGTATCTCTATAATATTATGTGGTAGCTAATATGAAACCCTTTAATTAAAGGCTACCAAAGGGCCTGAATCACAAAACTCGGAATAATTTGTTCGAGATTCATTTTCATTTTCACAAACCCCTTATCTTCATTTTCATTTTCACCAACCGGCATGTTTTCGTTTACTTTTTGTTATATACTTTTTCCTTTTCCAAGTTATAAATAGTGCCCCACTTGAATAGAGTTCTTCAATGTGGTCTTTAGAATCAAGCCAATTAAATTTGACTAGGACCACTATGTGCTGTTCTGATATAACTCGACTGAACCCACCCTAACTAACCATTGAAGAAGCAGTTGGTGGAATTTTTGGCTGGATATATATCAAAAATTTGGGGATAAAAATATAACGTCTTCAAAAGTTTGATTTAATTATAAAATGTTTTCTTACTACTGAAATTATGATTGAAAACCTTACACTAAAAAGAGCATTACATATAGGCTCTCTAAAGTTGGAATAGTTATAGATATACTAAAGAGATGTTATTTGAAGTTTGAAAAACATTACATACAGGCACCTCATTTTTGTTTTTTTTTTATTATAAATCATATTAAAAGTTCTAATCTCGTTAGTGAAATTTCTGGTAGTTTAAAACTATAAAATCGAGTCTTTTGATACGATCAAACACAAATTTTCAAACTGCACTACTGTGAAGAAGAGTTTTCATGATTGATTGATCTGTGGCTTCTGAAGGAGCCACTTCTCTCATCTCATTATGAAATTTTTTACATTGTGTGAAGTCGAATTAATCATGTTTACAAATGAACATGGAGAAACTCCATAATGGACTAAGAATATTAGCTGAACTGGTCTCAACTAACATATGTTTTCTCCAAAAGGCTTCCGCAGAATGCCAAGTCGAATCGTTCCTCTGGAGGGTCTCCGATGCAGTCGAAAACTGCATCAGCCTCTGAGAAATCCTCATCCCCTGTGTATCTGAAAATCCAGCAAACAAATGAACAATGAACGTAATGTTAACTAGATCGTGGTGAATTATAGAAGAAGAATGGAAAGGGAGCAGTATAAATGGCAACTCCCAAGAATCTTAATCTGATGAATGAGTTTCAAACTGAAAGTAATCGATATAATTCATTAGAAATATTTTTAGTCACAGACCAAAAATCATGGCACATATGCTTTTGAAGGAGAATTTACGGTTTCAAGTGGAGTTAAACCTACATGATGTGCAATATCAAGGCAGAATGCACTTGAGTTTGACAATCAAATAGGTCTATGATTTGGCAGATTATTTTCCGAAAAATAGATAATAAACACTGGAGAAAGATAAAACTTACCCGCTCTTTGTTACAATACACGTCATTCCTGCAGCTTTGGCTGCTGTAAGACCAATTCCACTGTCTTCCACCACAACGCAACTGCAAAGAATATAGAAAAATAAGCAACACTCACGACTTATTTTACGTTCTTAATATACGTTCCTTAGCGAAACTTTATTTTTTACATTTTTGTAGCCTACAGCCATATTGAGACATTTCAAACTTGAGAAATGCTTTAGTAAGGGATATCGTTGTTGGTCAACAGGAGTTTTTGATATTGTATAACAAGTCTATGATTAGCCGTAGTAATGTAGTTCCTGAAGTTCATTACTTTCAGGAAAAGGCATTACCTTGAAGGTTCGACTCCCAGTGTTTCTGCAGCCAAGAGATAAATTGCCTGCCACAAAAGGTACATATCAATCATGTACCCTCATCCTATCTTATCGTAAGTACTGCTTCTAGTCATAAATTAACCAAGTTACGCCCTTAAGTCAGCTAGTAATATGAGAAGATTACCGGATCGGGCTTCTTACGAGGAACCACGTCTCCTGCATATATTTGAATCTGTTCTGCTCTCTCGGGTCCTAACAAGAACGAAACTACAGCAGAGACCTGAGATTTACCACCAAAGATTTGAGTCGGAGAAGATAAGCTAACAACAATACCAAGTTATGTTTGAGATCACAGAAAAGAAAGAGAACACCTTGAGACTAACAGATTCTCCTCAAATTAGATGAAGTAAATTCACTTGTTCCTAACTCAATGAGTACAGCTCTTAGTGCTTGATCTTATAAATGCATCCTCATTTTAACATATGACAATCAGGATTTATTGATTGAAGGTTGTCACGGTGACATATGATTCTCAGAACTGCGACATAGTATGGAAAAAAATAAAAAATAAAGAACCTGATGGTGCCTACCGCCTTCTCATTTGAAGTGCTGCATACAGCAACTTTGACTCCGTTACCCAAAGCCTGATCTACTAACCTGTCCATTTTAGTTCAACGGCTCACGTTACTAAGATCCACTAATGATAAAAGAAATTAGAAACTTATAAAATTTGCAGCCAGCATATACAGACATTATGGAAAAGCATAGTGGAACAAGATTATCAGAGAGATCAGGAAGGAAATGAGTTCATTCTGGAAAATCCAGAAGTACTTGAAGATAAAAACTGTTAACCAACTTCACTTCTAGAATTGACTAGTTTGGTAGATTCAACCAATCAATGGAAGGAACTGTAAAAGATTTTTCACCTAAAACAACCTGAAAAAGAGTTTTTAACTAAATAAATTGTATGAGAAGGAGATAAGCGAAACATATCAGTGGAAACGTACTGTATACACTAGTATATGCTGAAACGTTAACTGATAATACCACACTCTAGTATCAGATAGATTTGAATGGCCAAAGGAACATTAAAATTAGGAAGTTTTGGAATTCTGACGAATTGGCGACTCTCTGGGAAAGTAACCTTAACCCCTAGGATAGGAGTAGCCCTCTGAAACACGAGATATCATTTCACAGATACGATGGTAATAAGAACACTGTTAAATGAATTTCATCCTTGAAGCTGCATCTGCAAGGATGAGAAAGACTAGGGCCTTTAGCTGACTGAGAACACAAAACTTTGAGTTTTTGCTGCAAATACGCTCGACCATTTTTAGCACTCGGAGAAATCAGTGGCCTAAAGATTTAGTTCATCATTACAGACATTAAGAAACAGTGAAAAATGACTAATAGCAGCTTACTTTGCCACACCAGGTCGAAGAGGCAGCAGCTTTTTCTCAATAAGTGCCATAAACAGTTCTGTCTTGCGCTTGTGAAGGGACGCAATGAATGCTTTTCTTTCTTCATCACTCTTCGGCGCATTCTCTGGCCAGCCCACCTTATTGAAGTAGGCTGTCATCCTGGAATTAAAGAATTCAGTAAGCAAGTTTTGTAAGCATGCTCGTGCTACTTTTGCCGTATATATCTTAAAACTAGAACCCGTTCAAAGTGTCTTTAAATGATTTAGCCTCCCCTGGAAATTCTGAATCCTACAATCGGACTACCATGCTAGATCAAACAAATGCAAAGTACAAACTTAAACATAGTTAAATCAGAAACTACCGCAAACATACGACAATCTTAAAATATTAAGCAGATACAAATAGGATAGTAAGTGTACCTTTCCTTTCCTCCACCAATTTTAAGCAATTCACCATATAAATCAACATCCCAGGTAACTCCCAATTCTTTCTGTACAACAAAAAATATATAAAAAAAGACGTTCACTGAACCGCAGGCTAAATCTTATTCTCGTTTGCAATGTAAGCATCCCAAAGAATCAAACCACTATAAATGACAATCAATTAGCACAAAACCAAATATCACAAGCACCATATAAGTTCAACCATCACAAAATGTCATTAATCCTATTCCTAATTACAGCTCTTCCTAAAACACATTCCATTAGCTGAAGATGCTCAAGCAATAGAATTGAAGAACAGAACATGCCTTCATTCATCTCCCACATCATTTTAGTCACACAAGAAACAAATTAAACACAATGAAATTTAGCTAACCATCAAAACTAGCACCCTATATATCAAAAAAAGAATGGCATTAGCAAGAACTAACACCAATCACACATTTGCAATCAAAAAGCAAAACAGAGAGAGCTTAAAAACAACGTCGTACTTCAGCGAAAGTGTCGTTAAACGAAACGCGATGACCATCTTTCTCAGTGTCAACAAGCACACCATCACAATCGAACAAAAGGGCCTTTGGAAGTACACCAGAAGCAGCCATACACTTGACCCCTCCAATTCTCTTATCACTACTCAAAACTCTGTTATTGACTTTTAAACTGGCAATTCTTGAAAATCCCATTATTGAAGAACATGATGATGATAAAAGATTGGATCTTTTTGCAAAGGGCACTGTTGAAAAGCGGGCAAATGTAGCAGAAGAGTTTTTTGAAGATGATGATGATGAAGCTGTGAGAGGCGGAGAAGCAGAGATCATGGAGGTTGCTGCTGCCATTGTTCTTCTTTTTGCTAACTGCTAACTGCTAATGTTTCATTCTTATTTTTTTGTGGAAATCAAACGATGTTTTTTGTTTTGTCTGTGTGCGAAAGTTATCCTGATAAAATCATATTGAGCGCCACAGCTCTAAAGGAGCCATTGGTTTTTCTCCTTTTTTATTTATTTTTTTTTTCCTTTTTTTTTAAAAATTCTAAAATTAAACAATTCATAAGAATCTAAACTTTATAACTATTACACACACACACACACACATATATATATATATATATATATTCGATGTATTAGTTAATAAATATTATTATAAGATTATTATTCTTAAAAGAAAAAATTACATCTAAAAAACACTGACGGCATATATTTCACCTGAAAAAACATTCTACATCTAAAAAAACATGCACTTCCCTTAAATCCCCTAAAAGACAAACGGTGCACCTACAAAGGACATATTTCCCCTAATTTTTTTAGGTGATTTAGGTTTAATTTGTAGTTTTTTGGTGTGGTTTATGTTATTTAGATGTTTTAGGTGTAGCGATTTTTTGAGTGATTTAAGTGTAGTGTGTGTTCTGTTAGGTGGTTACATATAATGTGTATTTTTTTTAGAGGATTTAGACGTAGTTTGTGTCTTTTAAGTGTAATATATTTTTTAGGTAATTTAAGAGTGAGGTGTGGTGGGGTAGGGGTGGAGTGGGTGTATAGGGTGGAGTAGGATGAGTAATACATAGGTAGATATTAAATGAGTAGTTAAGAAGTTTATGGGTTTATCCAATCCATTTACAATCTAATCCCCTAGCAACCCTCGCTCGCAACTTCTAGCCTCTAGGCATAATGTAGAATAAAATGATACGCTCGAAAAGTAGATTGTTGCCAATTTAGGGAAAAAAAGTATTGATAAATAATAATTTGATGGTGTCTCGGTTTTTTTCTTCCTACTATTTGTCCTCGTGTGATTTATGGAGTACTTTTTTCCTTACCCTATATACTTGTATTTCGCTCACTCACTTAGGTCGAGTTAGCTTTCGCTCCCCAAACCTAAACTCGGCAGGTCTCAGTCTAGCTATAGCTAGTTAACTTACGTTATCAGACAGTTTTATTGAAGTACTCACCACTTAAATGTTCCTTCTTTCTTTTTTCTAAGGATCATTAGCTGATCTAATCAGGAAAAAATGAATTTTTGGAAGAGAAATTGATGATTGTGTTACTTGTGGAGAAATGCAGTTATTATTCTTAAAGTGGGAAAAATAAAATTTTATATGATTAAAATTACAAAACATTTGTACTATTATGTCAATACGGTCTCTGTCATTTTCTATATCTTAAATCGTACTAAGTCAAAAAATTAGAGAGGTTTTCTCAATAAATTTAACATAAGATTATCTACATGAAGTTTTAATTTAATCGTGGCTATTAGAGTCTATTACCCCATAGATATCGAAAGAGTCATTTGACCTTATACACCTTTAGATGCCAGCCTTAAGCCTTTTGTTGTCACCAGTACAATGTTGGTAATCAGTACATTAAATGAAATTAAAACCATTTTATGATACACCGTTACAAACACAACAATACGAGATCAGTTAATCACGTGACTACTATACAATTTTTTCTTTCTTAACAATGATAAATACAACACAAAATAGATATGACTATTTATTAACTTTAATAATATACATTAATATAAATAATTTGATCTATAATACGTCTCCACTAATACATCCTCATATTGAGTCAATTCTCAAATCTCAATCCAAAAAGTAAGAATTGTTACAATCATTTCTCAATTCCTCAATTTCCTATTAAGTCATCCTCCATTCCCATTCTTTCTCATAAACTCGATCAAACACTAGTCATATTATGATAAAAAAAACCACCAACTACAAACAAGCTGAGCAACAGCGACGCCCGTTTCCAACGAAATTTAGACTTTCACCGACATAAATAAAAATTTCCGTCAGTGAAGCCTTAATTGTCGTCGCTAATTCCATCGTTGTTGCTCAGTTTTTTTGTAGTAATTTCCGCAAAAGAGCAGAACTAATTAAGAAAACTAAAATCCACCTTATAACCAGAAGCCCTCTCTCCATTTTCAGGTTTCAAAAGGACGATGGTGATGAAGGGAGATTAATTTCTCCAAAGTGGATTGCTATTATGACACCCCTACTAGAAAAAGACTTAGGGCCTCAACCGAGGTCCCCAAGTGGCTGGATCAGAATCCGGAATACAAAAAGAATATCTCTCTCTCGAATTCCGTCTCTCCGAACCACAGGGTTTGATGCTTAGGATCCATGAACAAAGAAGATTAGTGGCGCTAATCGTGGAGGGTTTTTCTTTAAAGGAAGAACCCATTTGTTTACTATTGCATGTGTTGATGAAAATGTAGAAGAACCAAGGGGCTTTTATAGTGAGGATGGTGGTGGTGAGAGGCTATGGAAGGACCTAGAAGGGTGTTGAGGTGGGTGGGATAATTAGGATTTTTGCATAATTTAGTAGGTATAGTTAGCAGCATTGAGTGAAATAGGTGAGTGTATAACAGTTTTTGGATTTTGCATTAGATGTTTGGAATATGTTGAACTAGAGATAATAATTTGAAGACTTTGAATGTAAATTTACACAACTGTCATTATTACTCACTTTAGAAAATACTTAAACATGAAACTAAACAAAATGTTCGACCGGCTCAAGACTTAACTCCAACCGAGCACGACTACAAGTCAAGTAATCATGATTTCCTGCGTATTATCACATATATCGTCCTTTCAAAACTATATCACATGCCAAAATTTATAAATATGTCCTCCATGATCGTTGTTTCAATAGAGAGAAACAATTAATTTTATATAAAAAAGAGTTTTTAGAACTAGCGTAATAAGAAAAGAAAAAAATAATCTTAAAAAAAGAATGAACTAATTCTACACGTAATTATACAATTTCTCTAACATTTAATTGTTCTAACCCCCAATGGAAGGAGTATATCTGTATATGCCAAAAATAATGAAATTTCAGGAGGGTATTTGCCAAACAGTAAAACCCCAGCGAAAGTGGACGAAAAAACGCAAAGATTTATTTTCAGCAAAATATGTTGCATATAATTTAAAGTTTCTACAACTTCCACTAGCTTTTTAAAAGATGTTTATATATGAAATAGAGATCATAGTTTAAGACCAATATTTGTTGCTTCTTTTCACATTTTTTAAAGAAATTTATTATAAATTAACCCCAAACCTCTTATTCACTAATCTCGATGGCAGATTTAGTACCTATTACAAGTTCTAGATAAGCTAACAATTCAACGAAGAAAGAGAATTATACCTTAGATCCCGGTCAAAAAGAGCAATTTAGGGCCGAAGATTGCTACATAGGAGGGATTCAAGTATTGCCAAAAAATTCTAACTTTCACTCCACAGGCTTAAGAATCTTACATACGCAGGAGGAAGCCAACTTTTATTTTTACAAGACACTAGCCTGAAGAGTTAGACTTTTTGAATAACACACACAAAAAAAAAAAAAAAAAAAAAAAATAAAACAGAAAGAGAGAGAGAGAGAGAGAGAAAAGAAGAGATCTAGACATAAATTGGAGCGGCGGGGAAAATGACTCGCTTGGGAAGTATATTAGGGTTAGCAACAATATTTATAATAACTTGACAACATCATATGGAAGTTGACGAGTTAATGAATTTTGGTCAAGCACGTGTATTAATATCGCGAAGGGAGCTAGAAAAAAAGCGCTAGGCAAAAGAACGCTTTTGAAGACTAGGATATCATTGCTACTACACTCTTATTGCACGCATTTATATTATTTTAGTTTTGTGGTATATTCACTATATACCTACATTTCGCAAAAGGGAAAATAGAACAAAAAAAATTGTCTAATCTCTTATTCTTTGCTTACCTCACTGCCAACCCTTTCCCTCGTTTGCAATTCTCCTATAAATTCTTCAAAGTAATATAAATCATGACATATATTACCATCATTCTGTGAGTAGCTTAGGAGATTGATGCCCTTGGGTGGAGCCTGAAAAAGGTTTACGGGAGGTAAAACAACATTGTCATATTTTAGTATAAAGTTGAATAAATTTTATTATAAGTTATTTTTAATTCATATAAAATTAATAATTGTTCATGACACATAAGATAAAATTATTCTTGTTATTTAATATAATTACAAGCATTATAGTAAATCACAAGTATATCAATTGTAGTAAAAATTAATATGAAAATAAATCTTCATAAAAATTATGAATAATGTGAAAAAAAATATAAAAAACCTATACATTTATGTCTTTGAGAACTTTTAAATTTTCTCTTATACATGTTTAATTGTGTCCCACGCATTTTGACAATGTTATACTATACATGAAATTAAAACAAACCTTATGAGTGTTGTATTCCTTAATAAAACTATCTTTAACATTTTAGTCTATAACTTTGTCTTGAACAACTTTCTCGTCCAGTTACATATCGTTACAATGTTATAGAATTTAAACGAAAAGGTTAAATTAATTCTAAAAATAAATCAAGAGAAGATTTTAATATCATTTTGAGGTTAATTATGTTGTATCCCTTTTTAGAGGCAGAAGGAGGGAGCATGTAGAGGCACCCGCTATCCCCGTCCCCCGCTTTTATGTCTATATAGTATATGCATACAATATACTTTTATATGTTTACATACATAATATTTATAGTTACATTTCTCATACAGTCTGGAGTTTTTGGTTAACTTAAACTAATCGTTGTGGTAATCTTTTACTTATTTCGCTTTCACTATTAAATTTTATATAATTTGTTTGACATGTCATATTATTTTCTATATTTGATTACATGTAATAAATAACTTTAAAAATATCCCTTCCTAATAACAACTTTGTATATGTTTTAAGGATAATAGCATTAAACCCCCTATACTATACCCCATGTTGCACTTTGCTCCCTGTCCTTTTATTTTTTGCGACTTGCCCCATCTACTATGGATAAATAAGCACTTTGCCCCCTGAGTTCAAATCCAACGGCAAAAAATGTTGATACGTATTCAAATTCAATGGTGAAAAAATGACTCAGGGGGTAAAGTGCTTATTTATCCATAGTACAGGGGCAAGTCGCAAAAAATAAAAGGACAGGGGGCAAAGTGCAACAAGGGGTATAATATAGGGGGTTTAATGCTTTTATCCCTATGTTTTATTTTATCAACAAAATATATTTTAAGTTTCTTTAAATCTTTTTGATATTTGAGCGTGTATTTTGAGATTAAAAAGTAAATGGTGTCGACAAAGTTATAAATTAAAACTAAAAAAAAACTTCTTCTATCTTACATGACTGGTTCTGTTAAGAAAGAAATTACATACATATAAGATTACACAAAGTTTGATATGCACACAATAGAGAGTGTCTAAGTAATGGATATTGACAATAATATATATATGATATATGTACATATATATATATATATATATATATATATATATATATATAGAGAGAGAGAGAGAGAGAGAGAGAGAGAGAGAGAGAGAAGTTACATGTGAAAAATAGGCAAAACTTAAGTTTTTTTTTTTTTTTTACATTATTATTATTATTGTTCATGTTGTTGTTTTTCTTTTTTTTTTGATCAATCTGTGCATTTGGGATGTGAGGAACATATCAGTTTTCAAGGCTGAGGAGGTGCAAGAGATTCAGGTTTTGGAGTTATTTAAATTCAAATCATGGGCATGGACTAAGCTAAAAGTTTCACATTTTCATTATTCATTGCACGACTGGAGTTCTTGTCGTAGAACGTGTTTGGGGTTGAGCTGTTAAGCGATAGCATCGTTTGTGCATGAAATTAACAGTTTGGTGCAATTGGATATTACATTATTAAGCGAAGAAGAGGACCAGGCAGAGGTGGAATCTGAAAATTACGTTGTGGAGTGTATCTGTTGAATTTGCCTAGATGTTTTGGGGTTTCTTTGGTATTTGAAATGCTGTTTTTCTTTCTCTTGAAGCTGCTTGGAGGATTACAATGTGTATGGGATTGGAGCACTCCTAGTGCCCCTTTTATTAAATCTCTTTTTGCTTGATAAAAAAAAAAAAAAATCAACGAGAAGATTCATTTAAAAGGAAGCACAAGGGGTGCTTCAACCCAATACAATCAGAGAAAAAAATGCTTACACTTTCAAGCCCAAACACACTCTAATCAAAGAACTCCAATCATAAAATGAGTAAGCAAAGTCCGAATTGTTCGCTTAATCCAAGCCCTGGATTTGAGTTTGAAAAGTTCCAAAGTCTGATTCACATCAGGCTCCTCGCCCCTGAAAACTGAACTGTTTCTCGCCTCCCATGTTGTTGTTGTGGTCGCTTTACGTTTAATTATTTTTTTGGCAATAAATACATGTTAATGAGACAAAAAGTCTACATCATTTTCTTCTTAAACCAAATTCCTTGCTCTATCCCTACTTTTTTTTGTAATCATTTTCTTTAGTTTCTTTTTTCTTTTGGATATTTCTGTTGTGTTATGTATGTATAGTAAATATGTAATCATTCTTTTAACGATGGTTTTTTTTTTTTCATGGGAAAGAGCCCTTTATGCTAAATCTTGAGAAGTATTTCTCTGGAATACTGTTTAGACTTTAATTTATGTCGGGGGCCAAACGCCTCGTCTGTGCTTGATATAATGATATTCTTTTATTCTTTAGACAATGCTTCTATTATGTCGGTGCTTCAATTCCGTTAAAGGTGATTTTTTTTTTTAAAGTTGCATTTTGGTAGAGAAACTTGAGATGGTGTTTTTTTTCCCCTATTCCCATGTTTTTCACAAATAGAAGTTATACTTATATGTTCAATCATAGTTTTTGCAACAAATCAAAAGGAATGAATTTTAAGATTCAAATATGTTACTGAAATAAAAATCTTTAATTATTTTGCTTCTTAAATCAAATCCCTAGCTCTATCTCTACTCTATTTTGTTTGTTTTCATTTTTCGTTAGTTTCATTTTTCTTTTCGATTCTTTGGTGTTATGTATGTGATGTGAGTATGTAATTAATCTTTTATTGATGGTTTCTTTCACGAGAAAGAACACTTTATGCTAAATTTTGAAAAGTATATTCTAGAATGCCGTTTAGAATTTAAATTATATAGGGAGACAAAAGGTCTTGTATATGCTTGATATAATGAAATTCTTCCATTCTTTAGGCAGTGCTTCTATTATATCGCTGCTTCAGTATTAGTCTGATTAATTAGTTGGGCTTTTTCTTAAAAAATAAAGCATTTGGATCACCTTTAGGAATTAAACCACTTATATAATAATTTTAGTTTGCAAAACATTTCAGAAAAAAAAGAAAGAAAAGATTTTAACTTTCATGGCTCATATTCATAAAATTATACTCTAAGCAATTAGGAAGACTTGCAATTAAATTAATTCTTTTAAAAAATGCGAGTATTACTTTCTGGATGTTTTAGATAATTACGTATAGTGTGTGGATTTAAGGTGTTTTCAGCGTAATATGTGGTTTTTTTGGTATTTCAAGTGTCATGCATGTTTTCTAGGTGATTTAAGTGTAGTGCGTGTTTTTAGGTGATTTAGGTTTTCTGTGTGCTTTAAACTGTGTTCTTTCAGTGATTTTTATGTACTGTATACTTATTATGTGATTTACATTGAGTGTATGTTTTAGGCGATTTAGGTAAAGCGTGTGTTTTATAGGCTATTTAGATGTAATTGATTTTTTATAGATTTTTTACATGAAGTATATAAATGGCTAGGAGGTTGAAAGTCAGCAGGTATAACTAGAGGTGACAATCTCAGCCTAAATCTATCAACTCACTAATAATAAATGAGTCATATGTTGGCCAATTTAATAAATTAATTAAAGAGATAATAATCTTATTATAGCCAAAACTTCAAATTGATAACCCCGACACCCGTCGTGTTTCGTTAAGTATTTCTGAGAACTAATTAAAAAATAAAAATACATAGTACATCTAAATCCTTTTTAGAACCCATACTACATCTAAATTACTTAAAAACCCGCAAACTACACCTAATTCGATTTTAAAAATATACACGCTACAACTAAAATAACCTAAAAGATGCATAGACCACATTCAGAAAAACACAAATGACACCTCTAATCACTTAAAAGAATACACTAATACCCCTTAAAAAAGTACTATTCCTAATAAACACACATGACACCTATTTTATCTGAAAAACACATTCTACATCTAAAAATATACACGATACTTAAATCACCTAAAAATATACACTTCACCATATCCCTAAAAGACACACACTATACCTTCAAAGGACAGACATGTTACACCTAAAACACCTAGAAATACTTTTTAGGTGATTTAAGTTTAGTTTGTGTTGTTGGATGTTCTAGGAGTAGTTTATGTTATATATTTAGGTGGTTTAGATGTAGTGATTTTTTGAGTCAGGTGTACTGTGTGTTTTGTTATGTGGTTAGGTGTAGTGTTTGTTTTGTTATGTGGTTAGGTGTAGTGTGTAAACTTTTAGGAGATTTAAGTGTAGTTTGTATTTTTTTAAAATGTAGTGTGCATTTTTTCAGGTAATTTATGTGTGAGGCGAGGTGGGTTAGGGGTGTAATTGGTGGAATAGGATGGGTAACATGTAAGTAGATGATAGATATTAATCGAGTAGTTAACAAGTTAATGGGTTTATTCCATCCATTTACTATCCAACATGTTAACAACTCGCTATAGATGAATTAATAGATGCATCATTTGGACCTACGACTCATCATGATCAACTCATTTATAAAATCGACTTGCCCATTCGCAACTTATAGGCGTAGTGAAGAATAAATTAAGAAGCTCAATAAATAGCTTGTTGCCTATTTTAGAATAATAATTTAATGAAAATAGTAATAATTAGATGATGTCTCGGTTCTTTTCTTGCCTATTCTTTGTCCTTGTTTGAAGATCGTTAGTTGGCTTACATTTTAAAAAAATCTCATTTGAGTACTCACCACTTGAATGTTCTTTTCTTTCTTTCTGAGGATCATTAGTTGATCTAATTAGAAAAAATGAACTTTTAGGAGAAAATGATGATTGTTCTATTTGTTTAGAAAGCGGTTATTATTCTTGACGTGGTAAAAATAAAATTTGGTAATAAAATTACAAAACCTCTCTACTATTATTCCAATATAATACGGTCCCTGCCATTTTCTATATTTTAAACTCCATTATATCAACAAATAAGAGAGGGATTTCTCAGAATATATTTAACGTTAGATTATATACACAAACTTTAATACTGCACTTTAACATTCGCGACTATTAATACTCCATAGGCAATGAAAGAGCCATTTGACTTTAAATACAATTAGATGCCAACCTTCAGCCCTTTAGTATGACCAACACCATGTTGGTAGATGGTTCGTTAAATGAAATTAAGCTGGTTTTATGATGCACGAATATAGATACGACAATATGATGTCGGTACAATATGCATGATGCATTTCTATTGAAAATGGTAACAGTGCAACATACATAGATTCGACTGTTTATTACTGTAATATATAAAATTTAATCTATAATAATACATTAAAATTTATTTAATAAATCAAAGTCTAATTTATAATGTATTATTAAAACTCTAAACATAATTCATGCATTTACTGAAAATTGAAAAATGGCGGTGCAATGCAAAAACATAGACTCGATTTAACCTTTATTTCAATAAAATGTCATATTTTCCAGACCCAATTACATCTCATCCCCAAAATTAAGGTTGAAGTTTTTTTCCTTTAATTTCATCTCAATTTGTAGGAATTGCTAAGATCAGTTCTCAATTCCTCAAATTCGGATCAAATAATCCTCCATTCCCATTCTTTCTCATAAACTCGATCAAACACTAGTTAAGAAACTACATCCAAAAAAGAAGAAAATTCATTAAGAAAATTAAAAATCCTACAGCCTTCATTTATATCATCTTCCTCCACCAGCTTCAGTTAAAGCGAGCACCAGGCTGACTCCATCATTCCCTGCAACAACAGAGACCGATTGCCGCGGTTGTCGCGACGTGGAGGGTGGAGGAGTAGTTATCTGGTGTGCTGGCACTTGAACATGAAAGTTGCGGTGACATCCACATTTTAGGGATGTGGGGTTTGATGTTATTAGGGGTACGATTGGTGGCATGCACTATACTTAGGATCCATGAACGGAGAAGATTAGTGGCGCTAATTGTGCAGGATTCTTCCAAGGGACGAACCCATTTTTTTACCATGAGGGTTATTGATGAAAATGGTAAAGAATGAAGGGGACTTTATAGTGTGGATGGTGGTGGGTAAGGAGGCTGTGGAAGGACCTAGAAGGGTGTTGAGGTGGGTGGGATTATTAGGGTTTTTGAATAATTTCGTAAGTATAATTAGTAGCTAATTGAATGAAATAGGTTGGGAGTATAACAGTGTTTGGATTTTGAATTAGATATTTGAAAAAAATTATATGTTGAAATAGAGATAATAATCTTAAAATTTAAAATACAATTTGCACAACTGTCATTATTACTCTCTTAAGAGAATACTTAAGCGTGAAATAAAACAAAATGTTCGACCGGCTCAAGACTTAATTAATTCCAATAGGGCACGACTGCAAGTCAAGTAATCATGTACGATTTCGTTCATATAGCATATAGTGTCTTTTTGAATCGATATCACAAGCCAAACTTTAAACATATGTTCTCTGTGACTATTATATCAATAGAGAGAAACAATTAAAGTTTATAAATAAATTTTAATTTTTTTTTGAGTTTTTAGAACTACCATAATAAGAAAGAAAAGAAAATTCTTTAAAAAAAAAAGATGAATTAATTTTACACGTAATTATACAATTTCTCTTACATTTAACTGTTATAACCATCGATTGGAGGAGTACATGCCAAAAATAACAAAACTTCAAGAGGGTATTTGCCAAACATTGAAGCCCGAGGGAAGGTGGATGAAAAATACCCAAAAGATTTATTTTCAGCAAAATATATGTTGCATATTTAATGTTTCTACGTTTTTCGTTAGATTTTTGAAAGATATTTACAATTGAAATAGAGATCATAATTTAAAACCAAAATTTGTTGCATCTTTTCACAATTTTATAAAGAAACTAAAATAATTATCCAATCCAAACCTCTTATTCACTGAACTTGATAGCAGATCTGGAATCTACCTATTACGAATTGTAAATTCAAACAGGAAAGAGATTTGTACCTTTGATCCTGGTCAAATGGGGCCATTTAGGCCGAAGATTGCTACAAAGGAGGGATTCGAGTTTATTGCCAAAAAATTCTAACCTTCACTCCATGGGCTTAAGAAACTTACGAATGCAGGAGAGAAGCCAACTTCTATTTCTGCAATAAACTAGTCTGAAGCGTTAGCAGTTGTTTGAAGAACACAAAAAAAAAAAAACCGAGAGAGAAGAGAGAGACTAGAGTATGGAGCGGCGGACAAAATGGCTCGTGTGAGAAGTAGATTAGGGTTGGCAATAATATTTATAATAACTTGACAATATCGTATGGAAGTTTACGAGTTAATAAATTTTGGTCGAACACGTGTATTAGTATCGAGAAGGGAGAAAAAAACGCTAGGTAAAAGAGCGCTTTTGAAGACTAGGATATTATAGCCACTACATTCTTATTGCACGCATTATATTATTTTAGTTTTGTGGTATATTCACAATATACCTACATTTCGCAAAAGGGAAAATACAACAAAAAAATTGTCTAATCTCTTAGTCTTTGCTTTACCTCACCGCCAACCCTTTCCCATATTCGCAATTCTCCTATAAATTCTTCAAAAGTAACATATATCACAACATATATAATTACCATCATTCTGTGAGTAACTCAAGGATTGATGACCATGGGTGGAGCCTGAAAAAGTTTTAGGGGAGGTGAAACAACATTGTTATATTTTTTTTATAAACTCGAATAAATTTTATTGTTAGTTTTTTTAATTCATATAAAATTCATAATAATCATAACACATAAGATAAAATTTTCTTGATATTTAATATGACAAAAAGTAGTATAGTAACTCAGATGTAAACTAATTAAAGTTTAAATTGATATAAAAGTTAATCTACATTAAAATATAAATATGTGAAAATATATGTTGTATTTGTGCCTATGAGAACTTTCTATAACTATTTTCTCTTAGACATGTCTAATTGTGTCCCATGCGTTTTGACAATGTTATACTATTCATAAAAATAAAATTAATGTTATGTATGTTTATTTCTTGAATGAATTATTGATAAATTAACCAGTTGATTAAGTTAATAAATAAAACAAAACTTTTTGCTATAATTGTTTTTGTATTTCAATATATACACACATACGATATGAGCGCTCCTGCATGCCTCATATGTCTCCGCCCTTGTTGATGCTATCTGTAATTGTTAACTATTAAGAGAATATTTTGCTACCTTTTGAAGATAATTAAATTGTTTTCCTTTTTAGAGGCAGAGGGAGGGGGCATGTGAAGAACCCGCTAATCTCGTCCTTCCCTTTTATGTATATATATATACACACAAATATACTTTTGTACGCATACATATATAATATTTATAGTTACATTTCTCATACAGTATGGAGGTTTTATTCAACTTTTAACTTATTGGTGTGGTAATTTTTTTTTACTTGTTTTGCTTATACTATTTAATTTTATAATACTTTGTTTGACTTAATACTATTTTTTACATTTTTTGTTTAACTACTCTAATGATTACATGTAATAAACAGCTTTAGAAATATCTACTGCTAACGAACAGTTGTGTATATGTTTTATTTTATTCGGATCATTTATTTTCTTTTTCTTTAAACCTTTTTTTTTTATTTTTTTTTTATTTGAACGTGTAGTTTGAGATTAAGAAGTAGAAATGGTATAGACAAAATTAGAAACTAAAACTAAAAGAGAGCTTTTTCTATCTTACATTAGAGGTTCGGTAAAGAAAGAAATTACATGAATATAATATTACACAAAGTTTGCTGTGTACACAATGAAAAATATCTAAATAGGGGATATTGACAATAAAATAAATGTTATATATGTACGGTAGATAAAAAATACATGCGCGAAATAGGCAAATCAAGTGTTATATGTAATAAGCGAACAAAACTCATGAAACAAAAGTAAGAAAAATACTTGAGAAAATAGGGGGGGGGGGGGGGGGGGGGTGGATCGTCATTATTATTATTATTTTTTATTATTATTATTATTGTTATTGTTGTTGTTATTATTACTATTATTGTTATAATTATTATTATGATAAGGGGGGCTTTGTGCTCCTATAAAAAAGAAGTTATACTTTTGTGTTGAATAATAGCTTTTCCATAAATTAAAATTAATTAATTTCAAAGTCCATAATGTTAATGAAACAAAAAATCTTCAACATCATTTTGCCTCTAAAATCAAGTTTCTAGCTTTATCCCTACTCCTTCTTTTTTTTTTTTTTTTTTTCTTTTTGGTTTGTTATTTTCATTAGATTTTTGTTCTTTCGAGTCTGATTAGGGATGTGCTTGAACTGTGCTATTTTGGATATTTCTTTTGTGTTATGTATGTAATATAAATATGTAAATCACTCTTTTATCGATGGTTTCTTTCATGGGAAAGAGCCTTTCATGCCGAATTTTGAGAATTATTTTCTAGAAAACCGTTTAGACTTTAAATTATATCGGGGGACCAAAGGTCTTGTATGTGCTTGGTATAATGATATTCTTCTATTTTTTAGGGAATGCTTCTATTATATTATATCGCTGCTTCAATATCCGTTAAAGACGATATTTTTTATACTTGCCATTTGGGTAGAGAAACTTGAGATGGTTTTTGTTGGACTTGTAACACATAATAAGTGCCCGAAGTTGTAGTAGATTGATAATAACATGGTGTAGTTAGAGGTGACAATTTTAACTTTAAACGTTAAAGTCGTTCAACTAGATAATAGTAAATGAGTCATAGGGTGACCCATTTGATAAATGGGTAATTCGTGTATAACTCAAAATTAAATAAGCAACCCAGCTACCCATCTACACCTTAATCTTAAAAAAAAAGAACAAGATTTATGAAAATTTAAAAACACATACTACACCTAAAATATAAATTATACCTAAAGTCCCTAAAAACACACAATGCACCTATATCACTTAAAAAACACCACCTAAAAAGCCTAAAATACACACACACCAACTAAATTACTTTAAAAACAGAAAATACACCTACAAAGAACACACGACACCTAAAAAAGACGCTACACCTAAGAAATAAATATTTCAGTTAAATCACCTAAATATACAACTACACCTGAAAAATACTTGAGACACCTAAATTACCTTTAAAATGCATGCGACACCTAATTCACCTAAAAATGTGTGTATTTTTTAGGCGATTTTGGTGTGATGTGTGTTTTAGGTATATTTGCATATGAGTTTTAGGTAATTTATGTGCATTGCGTACTTATTCAGATAATTTAGGTGTAGTGTGTGAGTTGTTTAGGTGATTTAGGTACAACGTGCTTTTTTAGGGGATTTGGGTGACTTGTGTGCTTTAGGGATAATGTATACTTTTTAGGTGTAGTGTATGTTTGACTGTTTGTTTAGGTTGATATGTGTTGTGTTTGCGTTTAGGTGCATAGTGTGTGTTTTAGGTTATTTAGGTGTCAATGTTTACATGTGTAGAGTGTGCTTGGCTGTTTGTTTTGGTAATTAAGTGTAGTGTTTATCTTTTGGTAATTTAAGTGTAGTGTTTGTTTTTTAGGTAGCTTAGGAGTGGAGTATGGTGG
This sequence comes from Misopates orontium, assembly GCA_946800315.1. Taxonomy (NCBI): domain Eukaryota; kingdom Viridiplantae; phylum Streptophyta; class Magnoliopsida; order Lamiales; family Plantaginaceae; genus Misopates; species Misopates orontium. The sequence continues at coordinate 22,703,080 of OX326952.1, read as the reverse complement.
GGTAGATTGGGTATATGTGAGTAAATATTAAACGAGTTGTTAAGCTCTCATTTATGCACCAACTCGTAATGAAGGAGTCGTTAATGGATGGGTCATTAAACCAGGATCCGTACCCTTACAAGTTGACTTGCATGTTTGCAACCTAGGCCCAACGGTGTATAACATAGAAGTTCAAAAACTACCTTGTTCCTATTTTAGAAAAGTAATTTATTGATAAAAATTAATTTGCTGATGTCTCGGTTCTTTTCCTCCCTTTTTTTTGTAGTACTATGGAGATCGTTGGACAACTCACATTCAATCAATTTCCTTGAAGTACTCACCATTTGAACGATTGCTTCGTTCCTTTCCTGATGACCACTAATTGATCTAATTAGAGAAATTGGAGTTTTAGAAGTGAAGATGATGATCGTGTTATTTGTTTTGACATAGGATTATTATTCTTGATGTGATAAAAATGAATGTTTTTTGTCGTCAAAATTATAAATTTTTCCTACTGGTCATCCAATTATCACAAATTGTTTTACTATTTAAAATTCTTCTATGTTAAAAACTAAGAAATTAATATTTTACAACGTATTTAACTTAAAATTACCTTTATGTGTCTTGAAAATGCATGTTAGCATTTTTCGTCCGTAAGCTATATAATTTTCACGACTGGGTCGAATTGCAAACTAGCTAGCATCTTTTGCGTAGGTGCGCCCTTTAAGGCAACATAAATTTTCTAAGTCACAACTTAAGGGTTCATACGCGCGACTTAAGCGATATTGCCAAAGCACAAAATGTTGTTGCCAAAGCAATTTTTTGAAACTCTCTAATATGCCCTTGTCAATCTAACTCTATAAAAGTTAAGCGATTCACATACCATATCTTCTTAATTAATTAGTCTAACATTATGAAAGCTTAATTTTCTCTACCGTTAATACACCATCTAATAACTTCCTAGCTCCAATTAACAAAATTGGTTTTTCTTTTTTTTTTTTTTCAATTGTGGAGAAGCATGATTTATTCAATGAAAAAAAAATCTAGCAGAATATATAAGTCTTCAAACTAAAAAATAAACTCGTACAAAAAAGTCTTTAGACTACAAATTAAACTAGTTCCTGGATTATGTTATTAAATTATGAATAATAAATATAAATATAAATATGCTAATATTCAATAATCCAAAAGAAAACGAAATGGCATTGGTAAGTATTACAGAGGACATATTAATGATAAAGTATTATATGATATCAATTCTGTAAATAAATAGAAAATGATATATCACACTTGTTATAGCCGTGGTTTAACCTTTTGAAAGATTAAAAAATACTATAATTTAAAAATCAACATGAAAATATCAATTCAAAGTTTAAAACATGATTTTATGAAAAAAGCTATTGAAATAATTAAACTTCTTGTTGATAAGTTGGTATCACATGTACATGAGCACCTTGTAAATCGTGGATGTAAAAAAAAGAAGGATTCAGGGAGCAAATAAAATAAAAATTGTTATGAATGATTATTACTCTTACCCTTGGGAATTGATTCTGCATTTTCGTTTTCTTTTTAAAGTTCAATTTGTCATCTAATTAATTCGTGTGTGTATATATATATATATATATATATATATATCGTTTTACATTTAATATGTAGTTATGTTTATTTATTAATAAAAGAACTAATTTTTCATCCTATATCTAAATCTTTTATTAATCTTGAGAAGATCTTTTGGAGTGAGAAAATAATTAGATTGTGTATTAATGATAGAGGAAATTTTGTTTCCATAATGTGGGAGTGATTAGTTGAGATAATATGGAAATTAAGAGAATTAACTGTTATAGCATTGATTGAGAATGACAAATTAGAGAATTTTAAAAAATTGCTTTGACAACAACATTTTGTGCTTTGACAATATCGCTAGCCATACTATAAACCTAACAACTCTTAATTCTCCACTTAAAAGTACTTAAATCACACCCCAATATCTTTTCATAATATAAAAAATTTGTTATATCAAGCACTTTCAATTGGGGGATGATATATGAAGAGCGAAATCCCTCATTACAGAGCAATTTCTTATGACTTACTACTTTACCCTTTCTAATTAAGTAGACAAAGTGATACATCTTCCTTTTTAATTTCCTTAATTTCTCTTGAATCACTATAAAATAAAAAATTTCTCATGTATTAAATATTGTGTTTCTCTTTTTTACATGTCTACCAACAAAAGAGAAAGAAAAGAGAAACTTTATTTGTGATCTTTTTTTCCAAAATTAAAAATTAGATGAATGTTTCCTCCAAATGATTCTCGATATTTTTTTGTTTATGGGTTATTATGAATTTCGCTTTACTGTATTTTTTTTTTGTTCTTGTGAACAAAATTAACACACTACGTTTAATTGCTAAAAAGAACACAAACATGAATTATTTTTGTTTTCAGTACTATATACTTTATAATTATTTCTTGGTTTACATTTTCAGTACTTTATAATTATTTCCATGCTTTTTGTACTTTTTGAGACTGGATCAAGAAAAACACGTTGAATTAACTAATTAACAGAAAATGCCCCATTGAACATGAATTGGATTTGTTTTTAAGATTAATTCCTTCAAAAAACGAATATTGTTATGAAATAAATGAATCACCTTTATGAACAGACAAGAATGACAAGTTCTTATATTTTCTTCTTATTAATTTTCTTGTTTTTATTTTCTAAATAATGAACTTTATATTTTGTTTTTTGATATATAACTTATTCAAATAATTTATTTACTGTATTACTGTATTTATAACTATGTATAAAGAAATTGTCTTTCGAATATGATAAACATGAAAGACGAATGATTTTATTGTGTTTCTATATTTTTGGTAATATTGATTGGTACTAAAAAGGTAAATGAATTGCACAATTGATTTGAAAGGGGTAAATTAGTAAACAAAGAAAAATTGCTCTGTAATTGTGGATTTTGCTCTACATGTATCATCTCCCCTTTGAATTAGTCAGTGCAGCAAAAGGCCCACAACAACATAATAAAAGAATCACCAACTTAGAATTAAATGTAGAAGATTTATATAGTTAATATTCATCACGACAACTACGATACATGTCATCTTTGTTCATAAACCCTTTTGGCAGGCACGTGATTCGCACGTTTTGGAATCTTTGATGGAATATTCCATTGGTCAATGCTGGAGGGGGCAAACCACACATTTTATTAAACGTTAGGAGGTAAAATGCTTTTTTTGAAAGGTCTGGAGAACATCGCAAAACCCCCAATACGTTAAGGGGTGATCGCAATTGACCCTAGTTTAAAGTTATAAAACAAGGTGTTTCGCAATGTACTTTCAGAGTCAAATTTTTTGTGTAATACTATAATTTGAGCAGTATTTTCAATCTTTTTCATTTTCGTTTTCTACCTAGAACTTTCATGTGTGGCATACTTATCCTCGAAACTTCCATCATGTCCTATATATATACACAAACAATCTTATGTTTTTCTGTTCTTTTATTTTCCCTGTTATACTAGTTCGATTTTGCATTCTTTTTACTCTTATCCGACTCATTTCTACTATGTTACTGGCAAGTATAAGTTTAATTATACATATACACCTTCTTCTTTTTTAGTGGTATTTATATTTTGTCATTTAATTTGATTCTTGTTGGAATTCAGAAACAATATTATTTTTGAAGGGGAAGAACTAGAACTGTTAATATTTAAGATTTGAAATTGATAAGGTTTGAGCTTAGTCAGATCACATCAAGAAATGAAATAGACGTGCGGTACGTAGTTATAGGGACTGCCAGGAGGCTGTCTAATTTCACCAAAAAGAAGTATTTATAATATCAATCAATACTTGCTGTCTACAACCAACGTAAACAAGAAAATCACTAAAAACACAAACCAAAGGAGACAAATAGCAATTTGTCTTTACTTAGCACAACCAAACAAGTAACGAACCAATTTTCCTGCAACACCAAAGAGAACAATCGGCAACTCCAATGCCATTTTGTTTCCAGCCCTTGCCGCCATTGTACATGCTCGATTCTTTCACAAACTTCCAAATATGCATTCTTCTCATTTCTACCATCCTAAAATTCCCTCTATTTTCTCTTCCATTTATATCATCATCCCACCTCTCAAATTCTGCTCTAAACAGCAGAGTTGGAGCCTTAGAAGGCATAATCTTTCTCAAACAAAAAATGGCAAGATTTACGCGTGCAGACACGAACAGAAGCCTCGAGAGTTTGTTAGATGTTCAAGGCAATAAAAACATGGCAAGGCAGCAGACACGAAAGATGATTCCGGGACATGGCTTGGAGTTCAAGAATCTGTCGTACAGTGTGTCGAAGAAACTGAAGAAAGACGGTGTATGGATCACCAAGGAAACTTACCTTCTCAATGACATATCAGGGCAGGCAATGAGAGGTGAAATTATGGCAATTATGGGGCCTAGTGGCGCTGGAAAATCCACTTTTCTCGATGCTTTGGCTGGCCGGATTGCTCGGGGAAGTCTCGAAGGATCTGTAAAAATTGACGGAAAACAAGTAAGAAATCCTGAACAATAATTTAAGTCCATGTATTTTGTTTTCTTGATTATATATTGAACTTTTTATTTTTCAGGTGACAACTAGTTATATGAAGATGATATCATCTTATGTAATGCAAGATGATCAGCTCTTCCCTATGTTGACAGTCTTTGAGACCTTCATGTTTGCAGCAGAAGTAAGGCTTCCCCCATCCATATCATCGGCTGAAAAGAAGAAAAGAGTCGTCGAACTCATCGATCAACTCGGTTTGACAGTAAGTATTCCCGAACCCTCCCACCTTTCTGTATTTTCAAGAGAACTAACTGATCTTTTGATGTAGAGTGCAGCACATACATATATAGGCAACGAGGGGAAAAGAGGAGTATCGGGTGGAGAAAGGCGAAGGGTATCAATCGGCATCGACATAATACACAAACCATCACTCTTGTTTCTTGATGAACCCACCTCAGGTCTTGATTCCACAAGTGCTTTCAGTGTCGTTGAAAAGGTGAAAGACATCGCACGAGGGGGTAGCATTGTCCTCATGACGATACACCAGCCTTCCTTCAGAATTCAAATGCTCTTAGACCGTATCACTATCCTGGCAAGGTACACACAAATCTCCCACTTCTTCCTTTGAAGTGAAAGTCCATGAAAGATAACAAGTTGTCTGATTTGAGTGCAGAGGTAGATTGATCTACATGGGAAGTCCAGATGCTCTTCCTGACTACCTTTCTGGATTTCAAAGACCAGTCCCTGACGGCGAGAATAGCTTAGAATATCTCTTGGATGTCATCAAAGAGTATGATGAATCAACAATAGGGCTAGACCCACTTGTTCTTTATCAGCGCGAAGGTATCCAACCAGATCGAGAGACCAGAACCCCGGCTCGAAGAACGCCAAAACGGCTTAAGATTCCCCACACTCCCCATGCAAAGAGTCCATGGTCAAAGCATATTAGCCTTCGCAGCCTCAATTTCCCGTCAGGAAATATGACATCTAGATCAGATTCCGGTCACTTTGATTTCAATGACGATGATGATGAGGAATTCGACGCTTCCCTTGAACGCAAGAGCCGTGTCCCTCCCACCCCAATGAGCGCGCGTAGTGGAGTCTACAACCCTCGTTTAGCTTCTCATTTCTACAAAGACTTCTCTGTTTGGATCTATGAGGGTGTAGCAAAAACCCCTAGACGCCCTCCCACGTGGACTCCCGCACGGACACCGGGCCAAACTCCAATGTCTGCCTCCAGAAGTTATATTGCAAGCCACTATTCCATGCCTAATCGTGATCCTAGGAAGGAATCAGTAGTCTTTAGCCCGGCTTCTGATCCATATGCTCCTTACGAGGATGTTGACATGGCGGAGCAAGTTCTTGATGAGCCGGAGCACCGCCACAAATTTGCCAATACTTGGCTCCGGGAAGTGGCGGTCTTGTCATGGCGTACTGTCCTCAATGTGGTTCGGACCCCAGAGCTCTTTTTGTCCCGTGAGATTGTCCTGTTAGTTATGGCTCTGGTACTGTCATCTCTCTTCGAAAATCTCAACCACACCGACTTCACGACCATTAATCGGCTTCTGAACTTCTATATTTTCGCTATCTGTCTCATCTTCTTCTCTTCCAATGATGCTGTCCCAACTTTCATTCAAGAAAGGTTCATCTTCATACGTGAAACGTCTCATAATGCATATCGAGCTTCTTCTTATGTCATATCCTCCCTCATAGTCTACCTCCCGTTTTTCGCCATCCAAGCCTTTACCTTTGCGGCAATCACAAGATTCATACTCAATTTGCGCTGCAGTATACTCTACTTCTGGCTAATCCTATATGCTTCACTCATAACAACAAATGCGTATGTTATGCTGGTAAGTGCAGTGGTTCCTAGTTATATAACAGGTTATGCTGTCGTGATAGCCACGACTGCTCTCTTCTTCTTGACTTGTGGGTTTTTCTTGAAACCATCCCAAATTCCGTCTTACTGGAAATGGCTGCATTACATATCTGCAATCAAATACCCTTTTGAGGGATTGCTGATAAATGAATTCAAAGGTACACAATGTTATAAAGGGAACCCGCAGGATCTTTCACCTGGCCCTCTGGGAGATATAAAGATCAGTGAACTGCACAACACGACATCAGCGGCCGCGGATCCAAACTGTATGTTGATTGGTGAAGATGTATTATTCACAATGGATATTCATAAGATTGAGAATATATGGATTGATATAGGTATTCTGCTGGCCTGGGGAGTTCTGTATCGGTTCTTTTTCTATTTGGTTCTCAGGTTTTACTCCAAGAACGAGAGAAAATGAAGCTCCTAAGTTACCATCATGTTTGGTTTTCATCTTTAATTGACCTTAAGGTCTCACACAGTTCAGGTCTGTAATGATGCAGCATGTGTTCATTTCTTGTAGTACTGTTTGTTTCATGAAGTCTGTATCAGAAATTAAATTCCCAAGGCAATCTAGTTCTGATTATAATGCTTATGGTTTTACTCAAGTACTTATATTAAATTGGAGATCTTAAACAGGAAAAAAAGGTTATCACCTTTCTTTTCACAGGAATGAAGGTCATTATATTCAAAATAAAAAAGAAAAAGAAAAAACAAACTTTCAACCTCTACTTTACCCGACACTCATATCAAACAAAGAAAAAAAATACCACCTTCATCTTGTTCAATAAAAATTGTCCACCAGTTACCACCACTTCTCATCCTCTCCACCTCTCATCTTCTTTATCATCAGTTACCACTTTCTTTATTTGTTTTTGCTAATTTAAAGAATGCCAATTAGGTTTATGACTTTGTGTATTACAGGGTTTATTTTATAGCAAAAACTTCATTTAAGTCTCTTATTTTAGTTTTTAAGACTGTAATTGTTGTTGTTCCTATCCATGTTAAAGCATAATATAAATATAAATATAAATATAAATTTATATAGCCGTATCCCCGCCGCACCGTATCCCATATTTTCTAAAAAATCCGTATCCCCGCACCTGTATCGCCGTATCCGTATCCGTGCAACATAGGTTTTCACTCTCAGACAGACCTTGAACGATATTGCTAGTGTTCGCAAACTTTAAAACATTGTTATTTGAATAAATTAGTATTTTCTATTCAAACTTGGTTGTTGAAAATTATAAATTAAGCTAAAATTCATACAACTTCAAAGTCGATATTTTTTTGTTTACGGCAACTTTATTTATATGTAACTAATTCTACGTAATTTCAAGTCAGTCACAAATCCTAAAGAATCCGACAACCCGAAACTCTTCTATCAAGCATATCCAGATGGAATTATTTTACATGAATATATGATAAACTATGATTGAAATATAATATGTGTTTGTTAGCAAAATAATTATATAATTATTGATTACTAACTTTTCTTCATTATCAAGACATTTTATCCTCTCCTTCTGACGCTTCTTAATGTTTTTTAAAAGCTAATGGCACTTTACTTGTATTATGTAAAATAGACATATTACTCAAGGACTAAAGTTTCAATTTTGATACATGTTTCAACCTACTAAATATTATAAATGTTCCCTAATTTTTTGAGAGCTATATGAAAATTGTGGTTCTAATGAAATTGAAAAATGCTTTGCGAAAAACTTGCACCAAACACCGTCGTGTAACTATTTTTTTCATAGAATCCGCTTGTGTTTTCAAAATTCTGCACAAATTCCTGGTGTTATTCTTTTTGCATGAAACTTCTCGCGTTATTAAAAAAAAAACCTCCTTTTATTAAAAACTATGCATCATACAGACTCATGTTAGAAATTAAAGATTGCATCCAACCCCCTCTTATTAAGAGGGTAGTATTGACAATTTATGTTTAATTAGGTGATTTTTCGCATATTTCTTCAAAAATCACAAGAGAATTTTGTGGAAAGAAATAACACGAGAGATATAATCCAAGAGATTTAAAACATGACGAAATTTGGTGCAAAATTTTGGAAAACACGAGGAAATTCTTTGCAAAAAGAATACCATGATAGTCTTTTTGTTGGTTTTCTAAAGCACACGGGATTTCTATGCATTTTCCACAAATACTTCTAAGTTTCATTTCGACGAAGTAAAAAACGAGAGTGTTTCACGGAAATGTGCAAATTTCGATTCATTACAATACCTCTACAATAAGTACGCAAATTATCTCATGTGTCGGGAAATATAGTGCACATTACTTCTATCAAAAAATAAAATAGACATATTACTTCATATATAACGTTAAATAATTTACATTACCCTATGCAATAAAAAATAAGAAAATCACCTTATGTTAAATCTAACGGACAGAAACTTAGACACGTGTCCAAAATGAACGGTTGATCAACAACTCAGGGGGCAAATCTCACAAAAATCAATAGGTTGGGGGGCAAACCGCACATTTTCATAAGTTAGGGGGCACAATGCAAAAGCACCCATAAATTGGGGGGTTTGCCACAATTATCCCTATGTTAAAAAGTTACACACCAATCCCCTCGACACTTTGTTCAAGAAGTGATATTTTATAACGTTTATGTAAATTTAGCAGAAGACACAACACAAGTAATGTGCATACTTAGCACAACACAACACAACACAAGGGGTAATTTACTCATGAATATGCGCATGAGAATAATGTGCTTAACTGTGCGTATTTATTGTGCTGATACATGTGAAACTTTTTTTGACAGAATATATTATAGATTAATCAGGAACATCTAGGGGAACAAGCATATTGTGGTTTCATTACATTTTGATAAAGCTCTGTTGACAACTTTCTCCACAACACACAACATCAACAAGCAAAATCACACATATATAAGATCACCCAGCATGCTGAATAATCTTCTCTTCAAGCACATCCTTGTCAGTTGAAACAAGTTCCTCAATTCCCCTACCATCTTTCACGAAGAAAAAAGTTGGAATACTTCTAATATTCCACTCCATAGCCGCATCTGCCGCTTCTTCAATGTCAGCTTTCAGAAACACGACTTTTGGGTATTTCTTTGCGAAGCTTGTGTACTCTGGAGCTATGTAGCGACATGGCCCGCACCATGTTGCAGTGAAATAAACAACCGCCAGGCGCGATGCCTTTGAAGCAGCATCTAGTTTATCTTTCAGCATGCTAGAGGAATTAACTCCAATTACTTCCCCTGAAACATGAAATAGAACAAACAAAGAACTTACAAGGTTAATCAGTCGTTAAAAGAAATAAGTGAACAAAAAATCAGCTCAAATTTCTTCAGTTTCAAAATTTCTGAAGGACCAGGCTGCATCCGTACCTTTTACTTCAAAATAATGATACAAATCAGATGGAATATACGAAGACGTGGATGCTAGGATTTATCTCGGTAGTGAAAAACAAATCCTTTTTTCTAATCCTCAACCTTAGTTACTAATTAGTTTGGAATGTTAACAAATTTGGATAAACAGAATTAAGGACTTGATTATAAGTGACAAATATTGATTAAATACATTTTGTAGAGCTTACATCAATCACACACTAAATTTAACGCATTCCGAACAAACTCACCTTCACTTAAAACACTGACGGCTTCAGCAATCTGCAGTAACTATAAAAAAGAAAACACTTAGAAGGAGAGATAAAATCTGTAGCAGAGGTACTGCAAAGAATAATGCCTTATACAAATAAATATACACATGCTTTATTGGATTTCAGATCTCGAATAACGAAGTAATGGCCATAAAGAAGCAATTAGAACAATGCAGAAAAGGATTTCACTATCTGTACAGATAATCCATAGCAGATAAAACAGTTGATGCTACAATAAGAGATTCAGTGTAGTACCCTCTGCCTCTCAAGCTCAGCTCTTCTCAGCTTCCTTTCCTTACGAAGGTTTTCATATGTTTCCCGATGTTCTTTAACCTTCTTTGCATTAAGACTAACCTGAGAAGTTTTAAAAAATATTTTCAGCTATTACTTTCTAACAATCAAGAGTAGACACTTTATCATATCAAGCGACCAATTAACATGACAATTAAGCATATTAATGGCACCAGATCTCTTGCAAATTACCTTTTTGAGCATCATAAAAGTCTCTTCATCAAAATCCAACTTTGACGCCATACTCAAGTCCTTGTCTGCCTGTTCCCATAAGCCCAACATTGCATTTGCCATCCCTCGCGCTTTATATCCTTTAGCTAAAATAAAGGTGATCTAACGTGCCATTGTAGAATTTTCATTTCAAAAAATGTTATTACACACAATCCTCTCCGAATCAAGCTCAAATAGTAAGATTTGATCTTTCATTTATAAGTAGCAAAACAGATATACCTTTAAAGCAGCATCAGCATCACGGATTGCAGCATTTGGTTTCTTAAGCTTGACAAAGACACTTGCTGCAAATAGCAACTTTCAGATAAACACTACTATGCAATAATAATAATAATAATAAACTTATGGAAGTCAACATGTATGAGAATCACCTCTACTTGCAAGAAGTAATGCTGATCTTGGATTCAAAAGAATTGCCCCTGTTAGGTAATCTTTGGCATCAACCAGCTTACCTGGCATTTCAAGAAATGAATGTTTTATAGATAAACTTTCCCAAGAAACGAGAAGAATATCGAGGAATGTTGGATGCAAGAAACTTATGGTAAGGAACTCACCTTCACAGATTGCCTCGAGGGCTTTGGTTTTTAACACTTCAGCATCTGCACGATATTCCTCGTTTACTTCAACTGCAGGGTCTCCCATCTGCAGTGACAAAGTTAAGAAACATATTTTTCACAATGCACAAACCAAAATACAATATTCAGCAATGTTCCCGATCCACCTACTTCCTCAGGAGGGTCACAATCAGGTTCCACAACATCGGAAGTATCAAGCTCAATATCAGACTCAATGAGTTCCACGTCTATTTCATTAACCCTCGACATGCTGGATCTATATTCATGTTACTTCTGCCCATCTTTACCTAATATATAGCGCACGAAATATGACCGTTGCTAACGTCTCAAAAATTCAAAAACTAAATTGACAGCAAGATTTTCATAATGACATGACCGTTGTGTGGGAAAGATAAATATGACCGTTGGGATAACTCGTGATGCAATTAAATCCAAATTAATAATCTCGCAATTAAAAAAAAAAAAAAAAGTATACCATCAGATAAAAACTAAAGTAATTATACAAGGGTCGTGAATTTTCAAAGACAACAATAATCATAGTAACTTGAGGTTAGTACCGAAAATAATATGACGTGGCTTAGTTAATCCAAAATTTATTCCAAGAGAAGATATTCAAAATGATATAACTTACCATCTTCACACTGTTCTAAGGAATTTGAAAAATGACCGTTGGAATTTTTCGTGAAAGAATTAAATTTAAATTCATGATCTCGCGATAAAATTTACATTACATAACATGGCCATTAACAAGTTTTATACTAAACTTACAAGAGTCAACTACTTTTGAAAGCGTAACAGTGACAATGATCATGATAATTGAGTTATAATTGAAAATACTATTACAAGGTAGAGGTCCGCAATAGTAAAATGAAAACACTATAAGAGCTTATTTCCGACCTAAATGCACATAGCAAGATGTATAATATGACTTCTTTTAGTTACCCACCTTAATTCTCTGGAGGATCATGGTCAAGCTCCGTAGTTGACACAATAATCCAACTCAACTTCGTACTCTACATTGTCCTCGTCCAATATATCATATGTTCACAAAATGGTGTGTTTAAATGCAAACAGCTTCTCTTGTTGTTGATCCTCACCATCGTTATCCCGCTTACAGTGATCATCTACAACACAACCAAAAAAACTGTTGTCTTGTGCTTCATGAGTATTCCCAATTATAATGTTGTTGTCCTGCTTTAGTCCTTTTCTCAAACAATAAATGTTGTCAGATAACTTCAATTCCACATCAGATAAATCTTTGTGATGAAAACTGAGAAAACACAAAAAATTAAAACTTGTCATAGATTATCAAATACCCTGATCAATGAAGCAACTTCAATCCACACCACAACAGGGTTTTTGCTACTGATTACTAATATGCCACGATTTAACCTAGACAGTTTACAAAATGATGTAGCTTGTGCATCAATTGGAAATAGCAAACAAAATCTGATTTAGGGAGGCTTACCAATTTGGTGAGCTGATGAAATTTGAGTAGCCAAACTGACAAGAAAATAAATAAACGCCAAATAAAAAAAAATCACAATCAATTCAAAAAAAAAATATCAACTAAATTATAAAATGTGGAAAAAGAATGAGCGCAAAGGGGTTTGTTTTAAGTTAAAAGAGCTTCACAATCATCCACCAGAGGCTTCATGTCCTCAACAATTTTGATAATCAATTCTCTGATGTTCTGAATTGGTTCATTTTTGGTCATCATAGGTAAACCAACTAGGTATTGAAATATTTGTTTATTTGACATTTAAGATGGTTTTTACTGTTTATACAAAAGTTTAAAAAAAATATTTTTAATAAGTTTATTTTTTTAAGTTTTAAAAATTATAAGTAGGGTGTGTTTTTAATTTTTAAAAGAACCTGTATAAACTAAGAAATCTTCAGAAGAATTTTTCTAAACTTACTTTGTGGCTCATGGTTATTGTTAACTAGCAAAATAAGAACAAATACAGGCGCACTAAAATCAAAATAAGAATTCCCTTGTATTTTCAAAAATCATGCATAAAGTTTTCTCGTGTTACTCACAAAATTTCCTCATGTTATTAGAAAATGCATGAAACCCCTCATGTTGTTAAAAACTATGCATCACACCCGCTCATGTTATAAATAAAAGATTTGCATCCAACCCCCTCTTATTAAGAGGGTAGAATTTACAATTTATAATTAGGGGATTTGGTGCATGTTTGTGAAAAATCACAAGGGAAATTCATGCAAAAAAATAAAACGAGAGATATAGTGCAGGGTTTTTAAAACACGAGGAAATTTAATGAAGAATATTTGAAAACACGAGGAGGGTCTTTGCAAAAAGAGTATCACAAGAGGTTTTTTGCTGGTTTTCTAAAGCACAAGGGGGTTTCTATCATTTTTTCGCAAATACTCTAAGTTTTATTTTGACACTAAAAAACGTGATGTCTCAAGGAAATGTGCAAATTTTGATTCATGACAATACCTCTATTTTTTTTTTTACATGAAATGGAGACCGAGGATGAAACGGTTAGTGATCCCAACTAGGTTGGCACCACCACTACGCTATCCTCGAGATTGAAATTTATTAAAAAGAGAAAAGAGTACAATTCAACAAAACCGATAATAAGGCCTATTACAAAAATTATCAAGAACAATACTACTAATAAAACAAGGATGTCTCGACCACCAAACTTCTCCAATTTGGTTAGCCCCGTAATTAGCAAGCGCGTCTGCTGCTCTATTTCCTTCCCTATATTTGTGAGAGACATGAAAGTTAATCGATCCTATGAACGCCAAACAAGAATGCCATCTGGTGCAAAGCTCCCACGGGACCTTATTCGATCTCTTTTGAAGTAGATTAACCACAAAAACTGAATCACTTTCCAACCAAATGCTACTCCATTCGAGTTCTTTAGCTTTCTCCATAGCAATGACAACCGCCCAGATTTCCGCTTCAAAGGCAAAGACCGAACTCAGATGTGATGCAAATTCCTTGAGAGTGAAACCCCGGGCATCACGGAAAATACCACCGGCACCACCAACTCCAAGAGTGCCAAGCGTGCAACCGTCTGTGTTGCATTTAATCCAATTCTCAATTGGCGGGTACCAAGTAACCGGAATAATCTTCGGAGCTCGGTGTGGAATGATAGACATATCGAAGATTTTGAGGATTCGCAAATCCTCTACCTAGCTCGCACAACCAATCCTAAAAAATTCAACCGTCTTGATTTCCTTCCAAATCTGTCTCAATAACAAATTAATATTCGGAGCCACGTCCTAAAAAACGCAGAGGTTTCTGGTTCTCCAAATTAACCACACACAAGCAGCGATGGCTGTGCTCCATAAAGCACGAATTTGAGAACTAAACTTCACTTTTGAAGCATCATTAAAAATTCTCATAAGAGATTAATCTGTACAAATCCGCTGCCTAAAAATGCCTGCAATAGCAGCCCCAGCTGCCTTGGCAAATGAACACTGGACCATCAAATGGTCAATTGATTCCGTAGAGGATTGAAAGAGACGGCAAAAGGAAGCAAACTGGTAGCCCTTTCGCATAAGCACATCTTCGGTTGGTAAAAATCCCAACGCCGCGCGCCAGCAAATAAGAGAACGTGTTGGCAGTAGAAAAGCTTTCCATAAAAAACTGCCAAGAGTGAGTGATCGGAGAGGACGGACAAAACAGCATGTATGCACTTTTCACATGAAAATCCCCATCGGCGCTGGGGGACCAAATGCATATGTCGTTATCTGCCATGATAAACTTATGATTCTGAATCATCTCACGTGCCACCCTCGCTGGAAGATGCCATTGGTTATCAATATATACATCACAAATTTTGTCATGAAGAGAAGTTCGTTCCGCTACATCAATGTTAAGTTGGTCGGCAATGCAAGGATATATCCAATTGTCACACCAAAAATTGCATTTGGAATTAGGCCCGACTAACCAGCGAATTGAATCAGTAACTTATAAGTGGGCAAATTATCGCATGTATTGTGAAATATAGTGCACATTACGTCTATAAAAAATAATATACATTACCTCATGCAATAGAAAAATAGGCAAATCACCATATGTTAAAAAGTTACACATGTACAAAACCCCTCAACACTTGCGCTTAAGAAGTAATATTTTATAACGTACATGTAATGTGCATACGAAACACACAACACAAAGCGGTAATTTCCCTACTTATGAAATATGCGCATGTGGATAATGTGCTCAACTGTGCGTATTTCTTGATCTGATACACGTGAAACTTTTTTAAACAGTTTCAGTCAATTTATTGTACTGATACATTATAGTATTTTTATAGATTAATCAGGAACATTTTGGGGAACAAGCATATCGTGGTTTCATTACATTTTGATAAAGCTCTGTAGACAACTTTCTCCACAACAACATGAACAAGCAAAATCCCACATATATAAGATCACCCAGCATGCTGAATAATCTTCTCCTCAAGCACATCCTTGTCAGTTGAAACAAGTTCACCAATTCCCCTACCATCTTTCACGAAGAAAAAAGTTGGAATCCTGATAACATTCCACTCCATAGCCGCATCTACCGCTTCGTCAATGTCAGCTTTCAGAAACACGACTTTTGGGTATTTCTTTGCGAAGCTTGTGTACTCTGGAGCTATGTAGCGACACGGCCAGCACCATGCTGCAGTGAAATAAACAATCGCCAGGCGCGATGCCTTTGAAGCAGCATCTAATTTATCTTTCAGCATGGTAGCGGAATTAACTCCAATTACTTCCCCTGAAACACGAAATAGAACAAATAAAGAAGTTACAAAGTTAAGCAGTCGTCAAAATAAATAAGTGAACAAAAATCAGCTCAATTTTCTTCACTTTCAAAGAGCATGCTGTATCCGTACCTTTTACATCAAAATGATGATTCAAGTCAGTTGGAATATATGAAGATATGGATGCTAGACGTATCTCTGTAGTGGAAAAGAAATCCTTTTCTAATCCTCAACCTTAGTAACTACTTAGTTTGGAATGTTAACAAATTTAGAGAAACAGAATTAAGGACTTGATTATAAGCGACAAGTATTGAACAAATAACATTTTGTAGAGCTTATATCAATCACATACTAAATTTAACGCATTGCCAATAAACTCACCTTCCCTTAAAACACTGACGGCTTCAGAAACCTGCAATATTAATATAAAAAAGAAAGCACTTAGAAGGAGAGATAAAATCAGTAGCAGAGGTATTACAGAGAATAATGCGTTTTACAAATAAATATACACGTGCTTTTAATGGATTTCAGATCTCGAATAGCTTACGTAATGGCCATAAAAAAGCAATTAAAGCAATGCTGAAAGGGATTTCACTATCCGTACAGATATCCATAGCAGATAAAACAGTTAGATGCTACAATAAGAGATTCAGAGTAGTACCCTTTGCCTCTCGAGCTCAGCTCTTCTCAGCTCCCTTCCTTCACGAAGGTTTTCATACTTTTCCCGATGCTCTTTAACCTTCTTTGCATTAACACTAACCTGAGAAGTTTAAACAACATTTTCAGGTATTACTTTCTAACAATCAAAAGTAGTAATATTATCATGTCAAGCAACCAAACATAACAATTAAACATAGCCATTATGGCACCAGATCTCGTGCAAATTACCTTTTCGAGCATCATAAAAGTCTCCTCATCAAAATCCAACTTTGACGCCATACTCAAATCCTTGTCGGACTCCTCCCATAAGCCCAACATTGCATTTGCCATCCCTCGCGCTTTATATCCTTTAGCTAAACTAGAGTTGATCTAATGTGCAATTGTAGAATTTTCATTTCATAGAATATTATCATACACACAATCCTCTACGTATTCAACTCAAATTGTATGATTTGATCTTTCATTTATAAGTAGCAAAATAAATATACCTTTAAAGAAGCATCAGCATCACGGATTGCAGCATTTGGTTTCTTCAGTTTGACAAAGACACTAGCTGAAATAGCAATTTTCAGATTAGCACTTCTTACTTCAACAAACATAAGAATAATAAACTTATGGAGGTCAGCATGTATGAAAATTACCTCTGCTTGCAAGTAGTAACGCTGATTTTGGATTAAAAAGAATTGCTCCTGTTAGATAATCTTTGCCATCAACCAGCTTACCTGGCATTTTAAGAAATGATGTGAAGATTATTTTTCACAAGAAACGAGAAGAATATCTATGAATAGTGCAAGAAATTAATGGAAAGGAACTCACCTTCACAGATTGCCTCGAGGGCTTTGTTTTTTGACACTTCAGATTCTACAAGATATTCTTGGTTTACTTCAATTGAAGGGTCTCCCATCTGCAGTGACAGAGTTAAGAAATATATTTTTCACAATGCACAAACCAAAATACAATATTCAGCAATGTTCCCGATCCACCTACTTCCTCAGGAGGGTCACTATCAGGTTCCACAACATCGGAAGTATCAAGCTCAATATCAGACTCAATGAGTTCCACGTCTATTTCATTAACCCTCGACATGCTGGATCTACATTCATGTTACTTCTGCCCATCTTTACCTATTATATAGCGCACGAAATATGACCGTTGCTAACGTCTCAGAAATTCAAAAATTAAATTGACAGCAAGATTTTCATAATCACATGACCGTTGTATGGGAAAGATAAATATGACCGTTGGGATAATCGTAACACAATTAAATCCAAATTAAGAATCTCGCAATGTAATTATACAAGAGTCGTGAATTTTCAAAGAATTGAGGTTAGTAGCGAAATAATATGACGTGGCTCAGTTAGTCCAGAATTTACTTGACAACAAGATATTCAAAATTACATATCTTACCATCTTCGCTTCCTGTGAAGGAATGAAAAAAATGACCGTTGGAGTTACTCGTGACAGAATTAAATTCAAACCCATGATCTCCAGATAAAATCGAAATAACATAATATGGCCATTCACATATATACTAAACTCACAAGGGTGGTACACTTTTAAAGAATAACAATAACAATAATCATGATAATTGAGGTTATAAGTGAAATTACTATTTCATGGTAGAAGTCTGCAATAATACAAAATGAAACAACTTCGAGGCTTATTTCCAACCTAATATGCACATAGCAAGACATATAATGTCCTTTTAGCTACCCACCTTCTCCGGAGGATAATGGTCAATCTCCATAATGACAGAATAATCCAACTCAACATCATACTCAACGATGTCCTCGTCCAATGTATCATATGTTCACAAGACGGCACTTTTAGATGCAAATTAAGCAGCTTCTCTTGTAGTTGAACTTCGCCATCGTTAGCCAGCATACGGATGGTCATCAACAACACAACCAAAAATATTGTTGTCTTATGCTTCATGAGTATCCTCAATTATAATTTTCCTGTCCTGTTTTAATCTTTTTTCTCAAACAATATTGTTCTTTTCAACTATTTTCTCATAAAACTATGTTCCGATCACTTCAATTCAATAATGTTAACCTATCGGATATATATTTTGTGATGAAAACATAGAATACAAGAAGAAAAAAAAAAATCAAAACTTGTCGCAAATTATCAAATACCCTGATCAATGAAGCAACTTCAATCCAATCACTATTTCAAACAGGGGCTTTGCTACTAAATACCAATTTTCCACTATTAAAAGTTTGCATCAATTGAAATTAACAAACAGAATCTGCTTTAGAGAGGCCAAAAGAATAAATAAACGCCAAAAGAAAAAAAAAACACTCAATTAAAAAGAAAAAGAGAATCAAATAATTCTTAAATGGGGAAAAATAATGAGCGTAAAGGGATTTCTTTTTTTACAATTAAGTCCAAAGAACTTCAGAATTATCCACTAGGCGCTTCATCTCCTCAAGAATTCTGATGATCAATGTCTGATTAATCATATACAGTGGCGGAGGGAAGGGGGGTGCCCCCAACTTTCTCACCACTTCCTTTTATATAGGCTTATATATATGTATATATATATAGTTTTTTTATAAGTATCTTTTATATTGTTATTGATATCCTTGTAAATAGGAACTAAATCCCTATAATATTGGAACATAATTGGAACATAAGGAGTTCTTTAGTAAGAAACTTTATCTCTGTATATATATGTTCGGCGAATTTCTATTTATATGTATTTATATTTATAATATATATACATATATATTATATTATATTATATTTGTTAGATTTTCAAATAGTTATTTACTTGCCTACAATATATTGGTGTTATGGTAGGAGATATGTTTTAACGCAATGTCTAAACCTATATTTTCAATTATGAAGACAAGTTATAAATAGAAGAGAATGTGCTTATTTATCTAGTAGTTTAACTATGACTTTTGAGAAATAATTGTCCAAAGTTTTGATGTCAATACATCAATTTTTTTAGTTTGATCCCATCAAAAAACTTAGAGCAAAATTGAAGATATCTACTAGCTAGGTATTATATATGACAAAAAATAACGCTATATGTACGTAATTTTTGAAGTATAAGTTTAGTAAAATTTCGCCCCCCTACCTAAAATTCCTGGCTCCGCCCCTGATCATATATTCATATGTAAACCAACTAGTTACTGACATTATTGTTTATTCGACATTTAAGATGGTTTTTACTGTTTACGAAAGTTCTAAAAAACATTTTTTTTTGTAATTTGCAATATTTGTTAAGGAAACATATGTAAAATAAGAACTTTTCTAGAGTAATTTTCTCGCTTGTCGTTATAGGTAATAGTTAATTGGCAAAATAAGTACTACAAACACAGAAGCACCTAAAATCACAATTTTTGAACTCTTACTGAGTCGTCTTCTTTTTCTTTTAACATATATAAGAAAGTAATCCGGTACTTTAGAAAAAAAAAAAAAAAAAAAAAAAAACATGACCTCGAATGTGAAGAAATATTTTTTTTACAAATATTTACCAACACCACTTATATGGCCTACAAGAGATAAATATGTATGTAATCAAATTTTAAGAGTTCATCAAGATGATAGTCTATTTCAATGCGAGGTATGTTTTTTACTCGCACACCATGAAAATTTTTGCTACTGTTTGCTAACTTCTAAAAAATTGTTAAATAAATAGTGAAATAGATTAGTTGAAATTCATACTTTTTGTTTACGACAACTTCATTTATATAATTAATTTTACGTATTTCTAGGTCAGTCTCAAGTTGTAAAAAAGAATTCGACAACTTAAAACTCTCTATACAAATTATTCAGATGGAATCATTTACAGAAGTATATAAACGTTGTCCATAAACTATGGAAATATAATATGTGGTTGTTAGCGAAATAAAGTACACAAAATACAATAATTGGTTACAACCTTTTCTTTCGAAATCAATAAAGCTACTCACAATGCTTCATTATTAAGGTATTTTTTCTTTTCCTCCTCTTTCTTAAACTTTGTAAGAGCTAATGACATTTTACTTGTACTATGTAAAATAGATACATTAGCTATGATCAAAGTCTCCATTTCGATCTGCTAGATATTAAAAACGTTGAGTAAACTGCCCTACTCTATTCATTATGACCCAAGGCTCACTCGCTGCCCTAAGCTAAGTCCTACGGTTCCTAGAGTTTTGGCAACATTTTACTTGTACTATGTAAAATAGATACATTAGCTATGATCAAAGTCTCCATTTCGATCTGCTAGATATTAAAAACGTTGAGTAATTTTTTTAAAAAAAATTTCGACAATATCGAAAACTTGGTAAAATTCGTAGTTGTATTGAAATTACAAAATACTTCGAGAAAAATGCACAAAACACCCTTGTATTACCAAAAACTTGCATCAAGCCCCCTCGTGTCATTTTTTGCATTGAATTCCCTTGTGTTTGCAAACACCTGTCCCCTTGTGTATTCCTTTTGCACAAAATCCTCTCGCGTTATTAGAAACATGCACAAATTCCCCTCATGTTATTAAAAGCTATACACCATATGCCCTCATGTTATAAACTATTTGCATCAAACCCCCTCTTAATCATGGTAATTATATTGACAATTTATAATTAGTTAGGGGTCAGTTATATGATTTTTGAAACACAGGTGGATTTTGTGCAAAAAAAAATAGCATAAGGGAATATGGTGCAAGGTTTTCAAAAACACAATGGAAGTTGGTGCATGGTATTTGAAAACACGAGGGCACTCCGTGCAAAAAGAATATAACAAGGGGCCTTAGTGCATGTTTTCTAAAACAAACGGAGGTTTTTAGGCATTTTATAAATACTTTCAAGTTCTATTTGGACAAAGTCAAAGCAAAAACATTTCAATGGTTTTTTGAGAAAATGTGAAAATTCTAATCCATGACACTACTTCTATAAAAATGAATAGATAAAGTATCTCATGTTTATATTAAATAGTGCACGGTACTTTTATGAAAAAATAAATAAATAGACAATTTACTTTATATATAATGTTAAATAGTACACATTAATTAACTTATGTGATAAGGAATAGGCAAATCCTCATGTGTTAAAAAGTTGCACACCAGCCCTCTCAACACTTGTGCACAAGAGCGGATACTTTATGACATACAGGTTATGTGCATACTTTTGCACAACACACAACATAAGGGGATAATTTTCCTATTTATGAAATATGCACGTGTGGCTAATTTGCTTGTTTTTTCATAACATATGGATAATCCCCATTTCACCTTTTACATGGGACAATGTGTATGTACAATGTGCATGTTTTGTATAATCCAAGTAGGAAAGACCTAAAGTCACGTAGTGCAAATGTTGAGCGAGAGTGAGAGCGCGTGCGGAAAGCGCCAAATTTTAAATCTCACAAATGTAAGTGCCTCTTTATGTGATTCTTAAAATAATTAAATATATATTTATATAAATATAAATAATCAAATTAACTAATAACATAATTATAAATTATGTAAATTAACATAAAAGATCCATTGATGTCTAGTTATGTATTCATAGGAATGAATTTTATATTAAATGTGGGGGTAATTATATCTTTCTTTTTCTTTCATTCTTCTTATTTTTTTCTTGTGAAAACGACAAATTCATTACCTATTGCTCACTTTTATCTTTTCTTTTCCTTTCTATCTTATTACTGGTGAATGCTAAACAATGTAGTCCTTTGATACTCATTTTCCTCTTTCAATTGTTTTATCTCCGTATTTTTGTTCTTTTTAAATATTTAATTTCTTTCATTTTTAGCTATTAAATCATTTGCAACAATGTCAAAATTTAAAAACTTCTTCAGATCAATCTTTTCATCTATATTTTCCTTCAATTTCCTATATTTATTCTTTTACAATTTAATTTGTTCTGCTCTTACCTCGATCCTTAATTTTCTACAATTATTTCTTTTCGTAATTTTATTTTGCCCGATTATTCCTTCAACCTAGTCAAAGGAGAAATCACTAGACGCATGGCGTAGTTAAGAGGTGGAGTATAAGGTTGATTTAAGTAAATGTAAAATAAGAATTTTTAGTGCAATAACCACGAAGTGTTAAGCATCTTAGTACGAAACACATGCACTTAATTTGTGAGAATGAGATAGGTGCATTGTTCGGTGGCTAGTGGTGGAGGACTATGTGAATTAACAAATAACACCTTGACATGTCAAAATAAATGTAATAAATAAATAAATAAAAGCACAAAGCATGAGAAAAGAAATGGAACTGAGATAACTGATACTAGTAGTAAACTATGACCCTACCACACAAACTGAAAAACTTTGTATCACTGTACACACTTATTTCTACTAGCATAATTAGTAACTTAGGTTCCATCGAACAAAATTCTTCAACCCCGTCTGCAGATCTGTCGTCGGCTTATACCCAATCTCCCTCAAAGTACTTGTTTTGTTGTTGCCCAAGATTAATGAGGGCATCGCGGCTAATGACATACCATATGACAACATTTTCAGTGAAATTATTGCACTGATAAATTGTAGTATTCTATAGATTAACCAGGAACATCTAGAGGAACAAGCATACTGCAGTTAATTTACATTTTGAGGAAGCTCGGTGGTCCTCATAAAAAGGGAAAAGAAATCTATGCATGCAATTTTCTCAACACACAACAACGAGCAAAAACGCACATGCGAATAGATCACCCAGCATGCTGAATAATCTTCTTCTCAAGCACATTCTTGTCAGTAGAAACAAGTTGATCAACTTTCTTGCCATTTTTAACGAAGAAGAAAGTAGGAATACTGCTAACATTCCACTCGGCAGCCGCATCTCCCGCTTCGTCAACGTCGGCTTTCAGAAACACGACTTTCGGGTATTTCTTTGACAAGCTTGTGTACTCTGGAGATATGTAACGGCAGGGGCCGCACCATGTTGCGGTGAAATAAACAATCGCCAGACGTGCTGCCTTTGAAGCAGCATCCAGTTTATTTTTCAGTATGCTAGCAGACTGAACTCCAATTACCTCCCCTGAAACACGAAATAGAACAAATAGAGAAAAGATCAAAAGAGGCTCAATACTTAGGCATCGCAATAATTACGAAAGGGGATTCCTTACTTCAGCATATACTTTCTGATGTTATGCAAAAGGACAAAAGGTTATGCAAATTTTGGTTGGAATTACGAAGAGGTCGGGTTACAAGATGGCATATACTTTCTGATGTTACTTAAAATGAAAAATTTACAAGGGATCCTCCACATGTTAGCATTTGTAACATTTCCTTCTAGCTTCAAAAGGCACAAGAGATTGGATGCTTAAATAAAAAACAAATAAAGACCCTCACCATAAGAAACAAATAAGAATGTTTAGTTATACAAAGAAATAAATTAAAAAAAAAAGTTCCTAATGTCGAGAAAGCAGGTATAAAACATCTCCTGTATAACTAGCCGGATGCGCCACACACTAGCAATTTCAATAGAAAACACATTATTCGCCTCCAATATTGAAAGGGGAGTTTTAAATTGCGATACAGTTATCGCAAATCCAACCACATTAACAGGAGAGATGCTACATATAAAGATGGAACAAGAATCCTAAGCCCAGAACAGCATTCTGATAAGAAAAATAAGTTCAATTGAAATTGTAAGTGGGCTCATTATCAGATAAGTTTTCTGCCATTAGCTACACATCGCCCAACAAGGCAAGTTGATCTTCAAAATTATCACTTCCACTCATATCATGTGATTTATCTCTCAACTATCGGAAATGGACACAGTATCCAAAGCTCCGAGGGTCAGAAAGAACAAAACTACATGAATATTAATTGCTTAGACGAAAGCATGTGTTCTTTTGCTTTAACACTATGCATAAATCAACTGTGATGGATAATAACCATACCTTCCTTTAACACAGATGCAGCAGCATCAGCTTGTTTCTGCAACAAAATCAAACACAAGGATTACTCGTGCGGGAGCGACATAAGAATTGTTAAAGAAAGGTAAGCAAAATGTATAAAATACAAATTATACAATGATAACTTTCATAGAATCTGATTAGATGTACTTCTCTGTGAAGAGCACCAAAACCGCAGGTCCAAATACAAATATAACAAGGATTAAAGAAACTCACATACAGCATACATAATTCATTGGTGATAATACAAGTGCGTGCAACAATCAAGAAACGTGGCAAATTAGCTTGTCGAAATCTGCCTCATAACAGTGAACGAGACTCCAATCATAGTATAGGCCAAATCAAGCAAGTACATGAAACAAACAGGAGTGTACCTTGGCATTAGCTTGATGCCTCTGCCGTTCAAGCTCAATTTTTCTCAGCTCCTTTTCTTTACGCAAGCGTTCATACTTCCTACGGTGATCTACAATCTTGTTTGCATTGGGTTGAACCTGAAAATTTTGAAGCAAATTTGGATAAGGTGTCCACCTTTAAACCCTCTTAATTCAGATCTTGTTATATATTAATTAAAGTTATGCCCATAAAAAGTAGGCGCAGTAAAGGCACATAAGGCACGTAAGAATGACCAACAATGACCTTTTTAAGCACTGTGCCGATCTCCTCATCATAGTCTAGATTTGATGCCACATGCAAATCACGAGCTGCCTCTTCCCATAAACCCAGCATGGCCTTTGCCATCCCTCGTGCTTTATATGCTTTTGCTGAATCAGGGTTGATCTAACACAACATTGCATAAAGCATCATTGAGTTCACAAAACATCTTTCAGTGGTCAAGCCTAAAAGTAAGATGATTCTTGAAAGTCTGCATACAATTAGTGAGAGGGGTGAAGGGATATACCTTCACAGCAGCATCAGCATCTCGAACTGCAGCATTTGGTTTCTTCAGTTTGACAAAGACACTAGCTGCAAAAGGACTTGTAGATGAATACCAGAATGGTGACAGAGTACACATTAAAAGTGTCAATTTTCTATATAAGATAAGATAGTTAACAAGTCTAAGTTCACCTCTATTTGCAAATAATATTGCCGACTTTGGATTCAAGGTGATTGCTTCCGTCAGATGATCCTTAGCTTCACTCAGCTTACCTGGCTCACGCATTCAAGGGTAAATGTCCCCAGAAACAGAATATCATCAATAAATGTACGAGCGAACTTATCGAAACGACATACCTTCAGAGACAGCATCCATGGCTATCGATTTTAGAGCTTGAGCAGCTTCATAATTTTCTTCAGTTATTTCTGTAGAAGGGTCTCCCATCTGCGATATCACAGCAAACATCTATAGGTTTCACATGCAAATATCAAAAGTTACATGTTTCCTCACATTTTTCAGTACTCACCTTCTGTGGTGGATCGTTGTCAGGCTCCAGGACATCGGAGTTATCCAATTCAACATCAGATTCGACAATGTCATCAGATTCATCGTCTCTTGAGTTGCTGGGCTCTTGGGCTCTAGGTTTCTTCTCATCTTCAAAGTCACCCTGCATAAAAAATTTGGACATTGGGTGATAAGCCAATACATCTTTACCTCAAAGATGATGATATAATGAATGCTTCTAAGAAGTGATCAGAAATTCAGAAGTTATCTAACAATCATCACTTAGGTAAGAGAACCCGAAGTCCTAAAACAATTATTTTGTTTGTCCTTCTGTGAAGTTATAATGATTCTCTGTCTAAAACTAAGAAATCAGCAACAAAAATTTTGCCTCGTAAAACGTATAAAGCATAATTCATGAAAATAATGGAAATTATAAACACAGGATTTGCACATCCAATTGATCTAGAAGCACCGCTATGAAGTAACAGTAGCAAAAACATTTTTTCTATCTTTGAAATGCACTACAGATAAACAATTTTGTGGCCTGTTCAAACAGCACCCAATATTTACCGAAATGTGAGAACAAGACGAACTTGATAATCGTCGCACACTGCTGTCGTCAAGTTTAAATTCGGAAATTGTTAAACAAGCGCATTACAGAAACGAAAAAAAAAAAAAAAAAACATAAAATAACACGTGCAACTGAACTGAATAAACAGCTGGGAACTAATCCGAATTTCCCTTTAGTTGGCTATGAAGTGAATCCAATTCCGTAAATCCACCCCATAACAAATTTTACTAGCTCGAACCCCCCTTTCTCTCGTAATCACCAATTCTGTACCCCCGGTAATCCGATACATAAATCGTCCCAATTGGCTTCGAATCTCTTTCGACTTAACCAAGAATTTTCCACAATTCAGACCACTAACTGCCTCCATATCTAACAAAACAAACAAACCCTAGATCAATTAGTTAAACACAAGATTCTACACTTGATCCACGCCCTCTTTTGCAAAACTCACTATTTACCACATCAGTCAAAAGAGTCCACTACCGATAAAAGTTACATAAATCAACACAACTTACCGAGTCTCCAGATGATGGAATTCGAGCACCGAAGCTGAAAACAAAACAAACAACAACACATAAATCAACACTAGAAACAATTTACACGGCTAAAACTAAGATTAACCGTGTTCAAAAGTTAACATAAAAAAGATAGAACCTTTGTAGAAAATCCTTGAAGAACTCGAGCGATGGAAAATGTAGCATAGAAGGGTTTGCTTTGCATAGCTCAACAAACTGCTTCAGCTCCTCAATTTTCTTCGACTCCATTTTTTTATTTTGCACTCTTTTGCTTTCACTATTAACTCTCTAGTAATATTATTGTACGTATATATTCACAGACATATGGGTATTATATATATTTACTGTGGGGGCGTAATGCGGGTCATGGGCTGGTCTTAAGGTAAGGCCCATATACAAACCGGTCTGGGTCAATTTGACTTTGAGATGAATTGACATTTCAGTTTTGGATATTTAGGAGGCCCGTCTTCTTTTCTGTTTTTAGGGTATTTAATTAGGGTGTTTGGTGCATGAGTTTTGAAAATATAAGGAAATTATGTAAAAAAAAAAATAATGTGAGGAATTTAGTGCAGAGTTTCTAGAAATATGAGGGGATTTATTGCAGAGTTTTTGAAATTACAATAGGATTTCATGCAAAAAGAATATCACAAGAGGGTTTGGTACAGGGCCAGGAATTATAAAACACTGAGATTTTATGCGGTTTTGTCCGATGCTTTTAAGTTTCATTATCCACAAAGTTAAGAACTAAAATATTTTGGTAGTTTTCCAGAAACATGGAAATTTTGATCTGTAATATGACTTTTATAAAAATAAATAGGCATATTATACCATGTGTTACGTATATATTGCGCATTACTTCTATGAAAATTAATACGGAAACTATATCTATAAAACTTTAAATAGCTTTCGCTACTCCGTGCCATCAAAGATAGACAAATCACCATGTGTTAAAAAATTGCACACCAATCCTCAACAATTGCATACAAGAGATGATATACTATAACGTACACGTAGTGTGCAACTTCATAATTTCCCTATTTTGAAATATGTGCACGTATATGATGTGCTTATTTTACCATGACACAAGTAAATCGTAAAAGCCTTTTTTTTAAACGCATAAAGATGATTTTATTTCAAAAACAGCAACAGTGGTGCTACAACCTTTTACACAGCATCATAACCAAAAGTTCAAATGTGCAAATCCCTGACCATGTTTAGACAATCCTTGGATTACTACACCATTGGAAGAATGAGAATTGAATTTTTTTAGAAGTGGTAGAAATCCACAACCAAGATTTAACTTTAATCAGCTCAAAAAATTTTCAAAAGTTAAATTCCTTCTCTTGAAACAGTGCTCCGTTCCTTCCGACCAGATTGCCCAGACCACCACGCACCAAAGTCCTTTCCATACCGGCTTGTAAGTGAATGACTGAAGCATACCTGCATTTGCGGAGTAGTGAGATGCCGGATTCTTCAGGACAGCTGTGCTCAGTCCAAACCATTCGTAAAAGCTCATCCATATCCGATACACCACCTGGCATTCCAGAAATAAATGAGAAGGATTCTCCGCTGCCTCACTAATAAATGTGAAGAATTACCCGATACACCACCGGGCATTCCAAAGAATCGTAAAAGCCTTATCTTTGCTTTTCTATTCATGAGAGCTAGTCGTTAAC
The DNA here is from genome assembly GCA_946800315.1 of Misopates orontium. NCBI lineage: Eukaryota > Viridiplantae > Streptophyta > Magnoliopsida > Lamiales > Plantaginaceae > Misopates > Misopates orontium. Next base: position 22,674,540 of record OX326952.1, on the reverse strand, counting down.
ATTCGCCAACATTCGATTCAGGAATAAAATCTATCTTGATCATGTCTAAATAGGTTCCAATAAAATACATTCAGGGAGACTATGCCAATTCAATCAACAGTTCTCAACAAAGAACTAATACTAAATATCATTCCTTCCTGGAGGAACCAAAAACTCAAACGGACAAGAGCCGAATGAAGGCGCCAAGATACAACAAAATTAATTTAAGCAGATAAATAACATCATAGTTTCATATTTAGCTCTGTCATCCGCTCAATCTCAGCACAATTCAAGTCCCCATCTCAGTGTTGCCTCTCTTGCCCCCATGTTGCCTGCTTGTTGACGTCTGGCCATTTGGATTTGAGTGTCTCTTTCTCATTTTAGTCTGTACCTTTTCAACTTTTTCTCAGGTAGTACTTTTCTGTGACAAAGCTCATCACCTGGTGTGATATTGACACTAAATGACCTAGCACTCGTTGCAGTCTGAGCAGCCCTTGGGCGGGAGGCTGGCACTAATGGGGGGCAGTCCAAGGGCTTGCATTGCAAATGATATCATCTAGAGGATTTCTTGTTCTTGCTATAAACGGCTTGTGACAGCATAGGCAACCAAGTTTCTTCAACGTGAAAATTCCCCTTGCATGGTCGCATGTTGTCCAAAATGTTTCACATTCACATGGATGGTTCCTAATAGTGGACGGGGGATCTCCATTGGAGTGTTTGGAGAAGGGATAGACACAGTGTTGGTTGGTTTAAATGTGTCACGACTAGGAGTCCGATGGTTTGTAGTGCCAGACATTGTTGAATGTAAAACAAAATTGTGTGCAGAAGTCGTTGGTTGAGCAGGCATATCGATGTACCTGATTGATTTAAGTTGTCACTAACGTTGAAAAAATCGTAATTGACTGGGTTTTGTGAGTTATCTGTAGAAACCATCTAATGCGTAGTGTCAGTGGTTGCTGTAACTGAGTCACGACTAGGAGTCGGTTGGTTTGTACTGCCAGGCAGTGCTGAATGTGTAACAAAATTGCACGCAGAACTATTTGGTGGAGTAGGCATATTAGGGGTACTTGCTGGATTTGAACTTCCACTAACTTTGAAAAAGTCGTAAAAGAGTGGAGTTCGTTGGTGTTCCGTAGAAACCATCTGATGTGGAGCAGTTCTAATTTTTAACTTTGAATCATACTCCGACCCTTGATTTCATCAGACAGCAAGCTCAAAGTTTCAAACATTATTTTGGATGCATGTTTCTTCTGCCCCAGCCGATTTGTTTTTATTCGGATGAAATCTTAGTGCTTCCTTTTACGTTCGGTTTTGATTTCATTAGTAGTATCAGAAGGATCAATGCCAAGTATTCTATACCAATTGGTTTCTCCACTGGTTTTGTCTTCTCAGGCCACGTAGAGACGAATCACCTTTAGCAGCTGAGAAAGACCGTCAAGTTCAGGAACAGATTTTGAGCCTTCAGGGCAAATGTCTCAGCTCCTCTGATGTCCATCTCTAAGAGCTTCAACTCTGCTATAGTTTTAGCTCTAATAGTTTCGTCCTTATTGCGTTCCATTTTAAGAAAGTAACAATTTTCTTCGATATACTATGTCCACCAGCACATGGAATCAAAATCTGGTTGTGCGGATGACAATGAGACGTAAGATTAATTCATAGAATCTAGCAATGCATGAAGAACATGTGGTAATTCAATGTACTATTATATTATCTACATAGTCGATTTTTTTGCAGAACTCCATAATACCCCTAATATATTGTTGAATAGGCAGCTAAATAGCAAGGTACCCATTTAGCAGGAGTAGTTTTCGAATATGCCTTACTAAAAAGAAGCATGAAGAAGGCACAAAAATTAATGTGTACGTGTGTGTATACTGTCACGGTCATGGGCTGGTCCAAGGTAAGCTCATATACAAATTGGTCTAGATCAATTCGTGAAACAGATTGACATTCAATTTTTTGTTTAGGAGCCCGCCTTCTTTTCTATTTTAAATTTAATCATGATGATAGGAGATTTAGGGGGTTTGGTGCATAATTTTTGCAGACATAAGGTGGGATTATGTGCATGAAAATAATACTCCAGAGGGATATGGTGCAAGTTTTTTTTTGTTTTTTTTTTTATATTAAAAAAAACAAGGGGATTTGGTGCGAATTTTTTTTTAATTCAAGAGTAAATGCAATTTTTGCCCATTAAGTTTGGCCATTTTGCACTTTTGCCCTGCGAGCCTGTAGATTTCTATTTTCGCAGCAAAATATGCCGAATTGGGATCAAAACGGGCTTCTTGCCTAAATTGACGTTAAGCTGTTAAATTGCTTGTCTAGGTGTAAAAACGCTTTGCCACGCGAATTTCTTCACACCAAAAAAACGTTTTTTTTTACCAATTACAGGGCAATTTTGCCCACTAGGCTTAAAAAATTTAAATCAATACCATAAATTGTGGATAAACTACACAAACCACTTCTCATGTTTGAGTAATTACATAAACCACCCGTCTAAGTAATTTTTGTTAATAAACTCTAACAGATGTAGTAAAATTGACAGATTAACCGGGAACATATAGGGGAACAAGCATACTGTGGTTTCATTACATTCTAAGAAAGCTCTCTGGTCCTCGTCAGAAAACAAAGCAAAAATGAAATTTATGAATACAATTTTCTCAACAACACACAACAACAACAAGAAACAAAAACAAACATGTGAAAAGATCATCCAACATGCTGAATAATCTTCTTCTCAAGCACATTGTTGTTCGTTGAAACTAGTTGCTCAATTCCCCTTCCATCTTTCATGAAGAAGAAAGTTGGAATACTGCTGATATTCCACTCCATAGCCGCATCCCCCGCTTCGTCAATGTCGGCTTTCAGAAACACGACCTTCGGGTATTTCTTTGCGAGGTCTGTGTACTCTGGAGCTATGTAGCGACAGGGGCCGCACCATGTTGCAGTAAAATAAACAACTGCGAGACGTGATGCCTTTGAAGCAGCATCCAGTTTATATTTCAGTATGCTAGCGGACTCAACTCCAATTACTTCCCCTGAAACACGAAATAGAACAAATAGAGAAAAGATCAAAACAGGCTCACTACTTTTGCGCATCGCAATAATTATGTGTAAAGGGACTACTTAATTCGCAGTAGGCGTGCTCAACATTAAATGATAAATGTAAATTTTGGTTAGAATTATGAAGAGGTCGGGTTACAAGAAGGTATATACTTTCTGATTTTACTTTAAATGAAAAATTACAAGGTATCCTATCCTCTACATGTCAGCATTTGTAACATTTCCTTCTAGCTTCAGTAGGCACAATGCAGACTGGATGGATGTTTGAATAAAAGACTAATAAGAGGGGCTCTCACATAAGCAACAAAAAATACGTTTCATTATTGAAGTGAATTAAAAAATGTTACTCATGTCGAGAAAGCAGGTAACCTGTTTACACGAGTTGGATGCGCCACACAAATTAGCAAATTGGTTGAAAATTTTAAATTGCAAATTAGAGATATCGCAAATTCAACTATTAACACGAGAGACATAAAGGTGGAACGAGAATCCAAGCCCAGAAAAGCATTCTGATAAAGAATGATAAGTTCAACAGAAATTGTATGTGGGCAAATTATCAGATAATTTTGTAGCCATTAGCTACACATTGCAAACAAGGGAAGTTGATCTTCAGAATTGTTACTTCGAATTATGTCATGTGATTTATCTCTCAACTATAGGAAATGGACACAGGATCCAAATCCCCCAGGGTCGGAAAGAATCAAACTTTATGAATTTAATTACATAGATGAAAGCCTGTAATCTTTTTCTTAAACAGTATGCATGGACCTACTGAGATGAATAATAACAGACATACCTTCCGGTAAGAGAGATGCAGCATCGGCCTGTGTCTGCAAAAAATCAAAGACAAGGATTACTCGTATAGAAGCGCATAGACAGGAGAAGTGTTAATGAGAGAAAGATAACTGTAAAAATACACATTATGCAATGATAAAGTTCATAGAATATGATTAGATTTACTTCTCTGTCAATAGCATCAAAATAACAGGTCCAAAGACAATATCACAAGGATTAAAGGAATTCACAAACAGTGTACACAGTTTCGTTGATGATAATACAAGTACATGCCACAATCAACCCATTCAATATCATAGCAAACGTGTATAGGTTTCACAAAATGAAATATGAAAAGTTACATGTTTCCTCATTTTCTCCAGTACTCACATTCTGTGGAGGATCATTGTCAGGCTCAACTTTAGGTTTCTTCTCATCCAACTCAACATGAGATTCATCGTTTCTTGACATGCTGGGCTTTTCGGCTATAGGTTTCTTCTCATCTTCATAGTCAACCTGCATAAAAAATTTGGAAATTATGTGTGATGAAGCAATACATCTTTCCCACAGAGATGATGTCCTAATGAAACTTCTAACAATATACAATTATACGTCAGTGAGGCTGAAATGATCAGGAACTTGGAAGTTATCTAACAATCATCACATAAGTAAGAGGCCGAAGTACTGAACAATTATTTGGTTTGTCCTGTGAAGTTATTTTAACGAATTTCTGTATTAATAAAGAAATTACCAACACAATTTTTCCTTGTGAAAAGTATAAAACATAATTCATAAAAATAATGGAAATTATAAACACAGCATTTGCGCACCAATTGATCTAATAGCGCCCCCAGAAGTAATAGTTGTGAATCTAGGTTACACTGGTAAATAAATTTTTTTCTATCTTTGAATTGCACCAAGTAATCGCAAAAGTGCACAAAGAAACAATTTTGTGAACCGTTGCGTGTTGATGTTATGATATTCGAATTGTCTTAGACTGTTGTTGTCAAGTTACATTTGGAAATTGAGCGATTACAAAAACGAAAAAAAAAAAAAACATAAAATAACATGTGCGATGTAACTGAATAATAGTTGAGAAGTAATTCCAAATTTCCTTTTAGTTTGTTATGAAGTTCATTTAATATCGTAAATTTGCTCCGCAATAAATTTTACTAGATAGATCCCTCTTCTAATAAAACAAGCCCTAGATCAATGAGGTAAAATTTGACATGCAAGATCCTATACTCTTTTGCAACCTTCATAATTGACCAGATCATTCAAAAGAGTTCTGCATTGAACATAAAAAAGAAGCTTCAATTGTCGAACTTACCGAGTCGTTAGATGATGGAATTTGAGCAGCGACGCTGAAAAAAAAAAAATTTAGACAAATCAACACTAGAAACAATTTCCAGGGCTAAATTAAGATTAATCGTGTCCAAAGATAAACAAGAATTAAAATAGAGAGACAACCTTTGTAGAAAATCCTTGAAGAATTGGAGAGAAGGAGAATGTATGATCGAAGGGTTTGCTTTGTATAGCTCCACAAACCTCTTTAGCTCTTCGATGTTCATCGAGTCCATTTTCTTACACTCTTTTGCTTTCACTACAAGGCTGCAACCCTACACTCACTCCAGAAATAATATTATACATACACGCATGTGTGTGTTTATATATATAGTATGAATGTGCGGGTCATGGGCTAGTCTAAGGTAGGCCCATTTACACACTTGGTCTTGGTCAATTCAACCGTGAATTGACATTCAATTTTGGATTTTTTTTAGGTCGTCTTTCTTTTTCATTTTTGGCTAGTCTAAGGTAGGCCCATTTACTTCTACATTGTACAAATATTTTTTGGTGAATAATTAGTGTGTGTTTAAAGATATGTTGTAGTCATACTTCAAAAAATCACATAATACACTATTACATACTTATCAAATACCAATGCTCATCGAATAATCCTCGTATAGGTATCAGATGAGCCACGTGACGCATTTTATAATTAAAATAAAAAGAATATTGATACCCATGATAGATACATATCGACGACGTATTCAACCATTTTCAAAATAGTGTCGGCCTTTTTATTACATTTTCCGATTTTGTTATAAAAAATCAGAAAATGCAGAGAATATAGAGACAAGGGGACTTACGATCCTTCTAAATATGTTTATTATCATATTTTTATTCTTTAATGTACATTTATAATATTTAGAAGCCATATGTAAGATTTAGTATTATTTTTATTTTTATTTTAAATATTTAAATTGTAATTTTATATATTCTAACTATATAGTGCACTCAAATTTATTATTTTTGTACCTCATTAATATTATAATTATACAAATATGTAGACGTATCCATGTCGTATTGTATTCTTGTATTTTAAGAAAATTCGTGTTGCAATATTATATTTTGTCGTATTCATGTCCGCATATTTGTGTCCGTGAAACATAGGTTAAGAGTTTACTTATGCATAATAGAGTAATTTAATATGCATTATAAATTGGTTTCTCATGTATTATAGCTTATATTAGTTATATTAATATCAATATTAAAATAAACGGTCATATCCATACCATATCATATCAACTACTATTGTAAAATCTGTATCGAGTAACTGTGTCGTCTCATATCGCACCCCTGGTGTTGTATGCGTGCAACATATAACTTCTAACTTTTTTCTTTAAGAATCACAATATGAAAGTTTTAATATTAACCTTGTCTTATTAATTATTGATATTAATGCATCATATAAATACCAATATCAAATAAACAGTCTTATCCATAACATATTAACTCAACTATTTTTGAAAAATCCATGTCGAGTAACAGTAATGTATCGCACTCATATCGCCGTATGCATGCAACATATATAACTTCTATATAACCTTAAGTTTTTGCTTTAAGATTGACAATATAGAAACTTGTCCTTAAACTTTCCTTTTCAAAGATCGAGAAATAAATTCTTTGAAAAAGTAGCAATAGCATGATTTGTCTCTCTTTGGCATTAAACAAGTGCTGGAAATATGGTATGTGTTAGTGACCAAGGAGAACTAAGGCCATGACTTCCTTGGAGAAGAAATGTGGTACTTGAAGATGTTCATGAGACTCTGGCTTCTCTAGCAAATCAGGAGAGGAGAATGAGTAGATGTATGTGCCTAGAGCTGTTGTGGCCGTCTAAATAACATTGTCGCTCTTCTCATCAGAGTTCTCCAAATAGTGGACAACTAAGACAACATTCCGTTAATTCTGTCTCTAAGAGGAGCCACCCAGCTGAAGATTCATCTACGCGCAGGAAATCCAGAATTGCAGCTTCACAAGAGAAACGCACTCTGGTAATTCATCTACGCGCAGGATATAGTATTATTGGTGAAGGCTATCTTGAACCTGATTTTCCGTACAATTTTGAGGAGATTACGGCCAGGTTTGTTGTTCCAAACTCACTGAAGGATGCAGTGAATGAAATAGGACTCACTGGTAGTGGTATTCCAACCTTTCTACCCAGTTGCTGTTATAGTTCGAGTGACCGTGTTCTATTATTGGGTCCCAAAACGATAATTGATAGCATTCTTGGAGAAATTCCTAAAGATTTGAGAAATCAAGAGCAGCAATCTAGTAATGAAGTTGGGGCTATGGATGTTGTAAAGGACAAATAAGAATCAAAGAGGCTGTAAGGAAATGCTGAAAATGGTTAAGGGGAGGAGGGATCTAATGTTGAGAAATCAAAATCTACGTCAATGTGTGAAAAGGATCAACGATTTTGCACTTAGGTACAAAAATTCAGCGCCTCGGTTATGTAAAAGCAGTATAATTTCTGAATCTTCATCAAGACCATTAGTAGGTAGAGCTTCTGAAGTTCTCAAGTTTCTAAAGATGAATTTGCTTGCTATGGCGTGCATTTGTGAAATCTGCGAGGTCCATTTCTACAAGTGTTTAATGCATTCGCTGTTTCTACCAAGGTTCACTCTTTTTGTATATGAATAGCATATATATAGTTGCTGGGGTTACATTACACTTTAAGGAAGCTCTGTGGTCCTCAACAAAATAAAAAAGAAGGTATCTATGTAATCAATTTTCACACAACACACAACAACAAGCAAAAACACGCATGTGAAAAGATCACCCAGCATGCAGAATGATCTTCTTCTCAATCTCACTCTTGTCAGTTGATACTAACTGATCAATTCCCCTTCCACCTTTCACAAAGAAGAAAGTGGGAATACTGCTAATATTCCACTCCTTAGCCGCATCCACCGCTTCGTCAATGTCGGCTTTCAGAAACACAACCTTCGGGTATTTCTTCGCGAAGCTTGTGTAATCTGGACCTATGTAGCGACAGGGGCCGCACCATGTCGTTGTGAAATAAACAACGGCGAGACGCGATGCCTTTGAAGCAGCATCCAGTTTATTTCTCAGTATGCTAGCGGACTCAACTCCAATTACTTCCCCTGAAACACGAAATAGAACAAATAGAGAAAATATCAAAAGAGGCTCGCTACTTTTGCATCGCAATAATTATGTGTAAAGGGACTACTTAATTCGCAGTAGGCGTGCTCAAAATTAAATGATAAATGAAATGAAAGTTTCTGTTAGAATTATGAAGAGGTCGGGTTACAAAAAGGTATATACTTTTTGATGTTACTTAAAATGAAAACTTACAATGACATTTCTTTTTGATGTCAGCATTTGTAACATTTCTTTCTAGCTTCAACAGGCACAATATGGATTAGATGATTGAATAAACGACTAGTAAGAAAGGCCCTCACATAAGCAACATTCTTGTTATTGAAGTGAATTAAAAAAGGTTACTAATGTCGAGAAAGCAGGTAACCTGTTAACACAAGTTGGATGCGCCACACATACTAGCAAATCTGTCGAAAAGTTTTAAATTGCGATAGAGAGACATGGCTAATTCAACTATAACACAAGAGACATAAAGGTGGAACGAGAATCCAAAGCCCGGAAAACCATTCTGATAAAAAATAACAAGTTCAACCGAAATTGTATTTAATTTGGGCACATTATCAGATAATTTTGTAGCCATTAGCTACACATTGCAACAAGGCAAGTTGATCTTCAGAATTCTTACTTCTAATTATGTCATGTGATTTATCTCTCAAATATAGGAAATGGACACAGGATCCAAATCCCCCAGGCTGTAATCTTTTTCTTAAAACATTATGCATGGACCTACTGAGATGAATAACAAATATACCTTCCTGTAAGAGAGATGCACCATCAGCCTGTGTCTGCAAAAAATCAAAGAAAAGGATTACTCGTATGGAAGCACATAGACAGGAAAATTGTTTAAGAAAGAAACAGAAACTGTAAAAATACACATTATGCAACGATAAAGTTCATAGAATATGATTATATGTACTTCTCTGTCAAGAGCATCAAAATAACAGGTCCATAGAAAATATCACAAGGATTAGAGGAATTCACAAACAGTGTACACAATTCGTTGATGATAATACAAGTGCGTGCGACAATCAAGAAACATGGCAATTAGCTTGTTGAAATCTGCCACATAACAATGAAAGGACTTCAATCATAGTATAAGCTATATTAAGCAAGTACGTGGCTACTGATTTTAGAGTTTGATCTGCTTCAAAATTTTCTTCAGTTATTTTTGTAAAAGGGTCTCCCATCAACCCATGTGCGATATCACAGCAAACGTGTATAGGTTTCACAAAATGAAATATCAAAACTTACATGTTACCTCACTTTTTATAGTACTCACCTTCTGTGGAGGATCATTGTCAGGCTCAACTTTAGGTTTTTTCTCATCCAACTCAATTTTAGGTTTTTTGGCTATAGGTTTCTTCTCATCTTCATAGTCACTCTGCATAAAAGATTTGGACATTGGGTGATTAAGCAATATATCTTGACTCACAGAGATGATGATATAATGAAAACTTCTAATAATATGTATCAGTGAGACTGAAAGTTATCAGGAACTCGGAAGTTATCTAACAATCATCACATAAGTAAGAGGCCGAAGTTCTGAACAATTATTTGGTTTGTCCCGTGAAGTTATAATGAATTTTTGTATTAATAAAGAAATTAACAACACAAAAATTTTCCTTGTGAAAAGTATAAAATGTAATTCATGAAAATAACGGAAATTATAAACACTGCATTTGCGCACCAATTGATCTAATAGCGCCCGCATAAAGTAATAGTTGTGAATCTAGGAGATATTAGTCAATAACATTTTTTCTATCTTTGAATTGCACCAACTAATCTCAAAAGCGCATTAAGAAACAATTTTGCGGACCATTGCGTGTTGTGGTTTCGGAGAGCACCAAATATTTATCAAAATATGATAATGTGAGACAAACATGAGAATTGTCTTACACTGTTGTTGTCAAGTTACATTTGGAAATTGAGCAATTACAAAGAAAAAAAAAACATAAAATAACACGTGCGACGTAACTGAATCAACGGTTGAGAAGTAATTCCAATTTTCCGTTTAGTTTGTTATGAAGTGCATTTAATATCATAAAATTGCTCCGCAATAAATTTTACTAGATAGAATCCATCTTCTAATAAAACAAGCTCTAGATCAATGAGGTAAAATCTGACATGCAAGATCTATACTCTTTTGCAACCTTCATTATTGACCAGATCATTCAAAAGAGTTCTGCATACAACATAACAAAGAAGCTTCAATTGTCGAACTTACCGAGTCGTGAGATGATGGGATTCGAGCACCGACGCTGAAAACAAAATTAAATAAAATACACAGATCAACAGTAGAAACAATTTCCAGGGCTAAATTAAGATTAATCGTGTCCAAAGATAAACAAGAATTAAAACATAGAGACAACCTTTGTAGAAAATCCTTGAAGAATTGGAGAGAAGGGGAATGTATGATCGAAGGGTTTGCTTTGTATAGCTCCACAAACCTCTTTAGCTCTTCGATGTTCATCGAGTCCATTTTCTTACACTCTTTTGCTTTCAGTCAAGGCTGCAACCCTACACTCACTCCAGAAATAGTATTATACATACACGCACGTGTGTTTATATATATAGTGTGTGAATGTGCGGGTCATGGGCTAGTCTAAGGTAGGCCCATTTACACACTTGGTCTTGGTCAATTCAACCGTGAATTGATATTCAATTTTGGATTTTCTTTTTAGGTCGTCTTTCTTTTTCATTTTTGATTTTATACAAAATACTAATGTGATGATAAATTGAGACTACACCTGAGGTGTGGTCGTTTTGATTTGTATATCTGTGACATGTTATTGATATCGATTAATGTTTATTACAACATAATTTACAAGACCATGTCTGTAACAGCTCAACTTTTAAGCAGGAAAATAACTGTTTCAACGCATCAAAGGTAAACAAAAACACTCAAACTGTTCCACAACAACAATTGCAACAAAGTTGAACAATCAATAAAAAGTCTGATAAAAATTAATCTAACTTAAACTGCACAAACTAATTATAATACTATGAATTTAAACCAGAACGCCCTCAAAGTCTTGTGTCACTTGATACTTCAAGTCTGGAAGGAAGAAAAAACAAAATATTAGGGTGTGTAATGTGCAATATTTCTTTAAAATAAAATATTTTTTATATGCAAGGGGACGCCATAATACTATTTTGCACGACTATGGCTAGTCTACCTTTTTCCTTTTTTTATTTAGTTGTAAAAAATATATTTTTTATTATTTTAATGGCAAGGTAGAGCTTTTCTGTTAGAGTATTTTAGCAGAAGTAACTATTGGTCCTGGATTAGTTTGTTTTATCCGTAGTCGGGGGTAGTTTGTCTAACTCTCCATTTTTTTAATTATAACCTATGATGCACTGACACGGACACGACATGATACAGACACGGCGATGCAATTTTTTTGAAAACTAGAAGACACGACACGTCGATGACACATCTATATTTTTCTATATTAAAAATATATAACATTTTCAAAACATGCACAAATAACATTCTTAAGTTCAATTTCAAATTCAAACCAAACATATTTAAATTTGAAACCAAATAACCCAATTAATATTAAGTTCAAATAAAGTACACAATAAGATTCAAGTCTTAGTCCCAAGTATTAAACAGAAATGTAGGTAAAAGTTTAAATCAAGTTACACTATACTCAGTATTTTACGGTTCATCAAGTGAGATTTGCAATCTCTAGAATGTCATCATCATCTAAGTACTCAATTACATCCCCCACAACATCCCACATCATCTATTCCCCTATCATATATTGTTGAGATTATGAAAGTGTCCCAAATCGTGTCAAAAATGTGTTGGGCACGCCCTTCATACGTGTTCGACACAATATCCTTTTGATTTTCTTTTGACTTTAATTAAGACATGCCACTTGGTATATATGTCTAACAGTTGTCGGAGGCGTGTCGGACATGAATAGGTTTGATATTTTAAAGTGTCGGTGCATCATAGTTTATAACCCACCGATCCTATATTTCTTAGGAAGACACAAAAGCATGTAGAGACTTCCAAATTTAACGAAGTAGTGTATTAATCGCTTTCTGCTTGTGGCCACCCATACGTGTACTATCTCAATTCCAACACAAGTATAATGCATTTGAAAAAGAAAAAAAAACCCTAGCATGCTCAATCTCTAATTTAATACATGAGACTACTCACTTGGTAGGCTTAAACTAATTATTAAAAAAAAAAAAAAAAAAAAAAGAGGAAGATTCAAGAAAAGTACATTACCCATTGGTGTTGTGAGTTGGGAAAATTGTAATTTCCATACCCTTACATCACATTATTTCTTTTTTCATACCTTAATTTAGCCGCTCAAGAGTTAAGTCAATTTGACATTTTTTTTTCAATTTTGGTATTCTGGTGGCGGCAATTTCAAAATTTCACCGGAATTTTCCACGTGGCACAAAATTTGGAGATTCTGACCCCAGTCAAACTGACAACTGAACAAAATCGCCTGGTTGGACTCCACATTGAAAAAATAAAGAAAATTTAATTCTTAAAATAAAAATAGGAGAGAAAAAATAACAAAATCAAATAAAATACAAAACATTATTACGAAATTACAAAATAAAAAATTTAAAACGACTTTCATTTCAAATTAATGTAAACTTTAAAATTAAAAAAAAACAGATTTTTCTAATTTCATAAATTTAATTTAGTTAAGAAACAAAATAAAATTCACGAAAAGAAAGGAAAAAAAGAGGGTAGTAAAAAATTAAACTGGAAATTGTAATAATAGTGGGATACGTTGATTACAGCATGGTTTAACTTTAAAGTGATTCAATAAATTCTATCTGAATTTTACAAATTTCATGTTAACGAGGTTGGTTAGGGGGCTGGGTGGGAGTGGCGTAGTGAATCGGGGAATACGACTTCCCCGATTTTATTTTAATTTTTTTTAGTTCTTTAATTAATATAATATTTATGAAATTAGAAAAACCTGATAAAATTATTTTAAAGTTTTTAATTTAGTTTACATTAATTTGGATGAGAAAATAATGTTTAAATTTTTGTAATTTTATTTGTACTTTTATTTGTTTTTGTTATCTTTCTTATCTTATTTTTATTTTAAGAATTAAATTTTGTTTAATTTTTCCATGTGGAGTGCAATGTGGCGGTTTTGTTGAGTTGTCAGTTTGACTGGAGTCAAAATCTCAAATTTTGTGCCACGTGGAAAATTCTAGCGAGATTTTGAAATAGTCGCCCCTGAGTACCAAAATTGTCAAATTGATGTACCAAAATTGGGGAAAAAATCATTTTTCATACCGTAACTTGGCACCATTTTCATTTTCATACCTTAACTTGGCAGTCATCAATTTACATACCATAAGTTGGACACAATTTTCACATTTGGTACTCCGGCACCGGAAAATACACGCTGGCGCCCCGTCACCCCAAATTTGGGGATTTTGACTAATTTTGACCCACGTAGGCACTCAACGTCGGATAGGGGAAAAATCATTTTTCATACCTTAACTTGGCACCATTTTCACTTTCATACCTTAACTTGCCACTCATCAATTTACATACCATAAGTTGGACACAATTTTCACATTTGGTACTCCGACACCGAAAAAATACAAACTGGCGCCCCGTCACCCCAAATTTGAGGATTTTGACTAATTTTGACCCTCGTAGGCACTCCACGTTGGATATTGTCCACGTTGCATCCAGCGTGGAAAATGCATTAAAAAAAATCCCAAAAACAAATCTCAAATGCACTAAAAATTCACAAATTCCTACCCAATTTAATAAATGAAACCACTATGCCAAATTAGGGTACCATAAAATTGTGCCAAAAAAGGATACCAAAATTGATTTTTCTCCAAATCTTATACATTACTCCAAAATCGAATTACGGGAACAATCAAAGTTTCTTACGTGCTTCGAACTCGGTGGAATATGAATAAACGAGAAATTGAATAGTTAGGATTTTGGAATCAAGAACAAAAATAGTCTGAAGAGTTTAGAACTTACTTTTTGGACACAGGGCGTCGCCCCTCGACAAAATCTGGTAACTCAGGTGGCGTAGGATTCAAAAGTTTCTTCTCCTCTGTTTTTAGTTCTTACGAGTGAAAGAGAGTCGAGAGATGAAGTTTTTGTTTTTATTATTAAAAAGATGAACTTTTTTCTTTGCCTAAACGTATACTTGTTTTTGCAACTAAAAAACGTTTTTCAACTTAAGGGAGCAACTTTTTTGATTTTTTGTTTTTTTTTTTAGATTTGTTTTTGGGATTTTTTTAATGTATTTTCCACACTGGATGCAACGTGGACAATATCCGACGTGGAGTACCTACGTGGGTCAAAATTAGTCAAAATCCTCAAATTTGGGGTGACGGGGCGCAAACGTGTATTTTTTCGGTGCCGGAGTACCAAATGTGAAAATTGTGTCCAACTTATGGTATGTAAATTGATGAGTGCGAAGTTAAGGTATGAAAGTGAAAATGGTGCCAAGTTACGGTATGAAAATGATTTTTTCCATATCCGACGTGGAGTGCCTACGTGGGTCAAAATTAGTCAAAATCCCCAAATTTGGGGTGACGGGGCGCCAGCGTGTATTTTCCGGTGCCGGAGTACCAAATGTGAAAATTTGTGTCCAACTTATGGTATGTAAATTGATGACTGCCAAGTTAAGGTATGAAAATGAAAATGGTGCCAAGTTACGGTATGCAAAATGATTTTTTCCCACCAAAATTGTGAGTTGTCATATTAAGGTATGAAAAAAGAAATGGTACCAAGTTAGGGTATCAAAATTGCAATTTTCCCTTGTGATGAGTTGTGACCCGTCGAGAGTGAGAGAAATGAGAAAATGAATGGAGTTGTGTAAAAGAAACTAATTAAAAACCTTAAAGACCTATTAAGCTTTAGTTTAAGGGCCATATATTCAGAGCTTTTAATCTCAATTATTACTTTTAAGCCTAACCAATTTAAATAATAACTTTAACTAACCCAAATTCATCAAAGTTTACTATAGGCAGTTGCTTTTATTTATATTTCATCAAATTAAGAATATCTAAAAGATTAGGATACTACAATTAATGTTGAAGCAATCTATATGTTGTTTTCCTGTGGGTGCGTGACGTTATACCCACAAATTGCAAAAATTATATGACCTAACATAAATTCATCAATGACTTAATCTGGTGAAACGAGCTTCTTGCCCGTCAACAATTTGTATAGGGTTGATAGAATCTCACTCTAACGGAAATGATACATAGGGTGCACAAATATTTTTTAGTGAATAATCAGTGTGTGTTTAAAGATATGTAGTAGACATACTTCAAAAAATCACATAATGCAGTGTCATAACTTATTAGATACCAATTCTCATCGAGTAATCCTCGTATAGGTATCAGATGGGACACGTAGCGTATTCTACAATTAAAATTAAAAAATATTGATACCCGTGATGGATACCTACCGACGACATATTCAACCATTTTCATGGTAGTGTCAACCCCTATTATACTTTTAAATTTAGTGATATAAAATTAGAATAGCAAAGAGTATAGAAACAGGGGGACTTACGATCCTTTTACATGTATTTATTATTATATTTTTCTTTTTTAATGTTCATTTATATTATTTAGAAGCCATATGTAAGATTTATTTTTATTTGAATTTTAAAACATAATATTTAAATTGTAACTTTATATATTCTAACTATATAGTGTACTTAAATTTATT
Source organism: Misopates orontium (assembly GCA_946800315.1). Taxonomy (NCBI): domain Eukaryota; kingdom Viridiplantae; phylum Streptophyta; class Magnoliopsida; order Lamiales; family Plantaginaceae; genus Misopates; species Misopates orontium. The sequence continues at coordinate 22,658,561 of OX326952.1, read as the reverse complement.
ATTTTTGTACCTCATAATATTATAATTATGTAAAATATATAGACGTATCCATGTCGTATTGTATCCTTGTATTTTAACTAAATTCTTGTCGCCACATTTGTATCGTATTTATGTCCACATATTCATGGTCGAGCAACATAGGTTAAGAGTTTACTTATGCATAATAGAGTAATTTTACAGGCATTCTGAATTGATTTTTGATGTATTATAGCTTAAATTATTTATGTTAATGCATGATATTAATATCAACATTAAAATAAACTATCATATCCGTACCACAACGTATCAACTATTATTGAAAATTATGTATCAAGTAACCGTATCGTCTCGTATCACACCTGTAGCGCTGTATGCGCGCAACATAACTTCAAACATTTTGCCTTAAAGAATAACAATATGAAAATAATAAATTAACCTTGTTTTATTAATTATTCATATTAATGCATCATATAAATATCAATATTAAAATAAATAGTCGTATCCATAACATATTAAATCAACTAATTTTGAAAAATCCATGTCGAGTAACAGTACTATATCGCACTCGTATTGCCGTATGCATGCCCTTAAATTTTCCTATTCAAAGATCGAGAAATAAATTCTTTTTGAAAAAGTAGCAATAGCATGTAGTGTCTCTCTTTGGCGTTAAACAAGTACTAGAAATATGGTCTCTGTCAGTGACCAGGGAGATGTATTGGCAGATCCGGCAACAAAGGCCATGACTTCCTTGGAGAAGAAATTAGGTCCTTGCTTAAGCAACAAGCTTGAAGATGTTCATGAGACTCTGGCTTCTCTAGCAAATCAGGATAGGACAATGAGTAGATGTGTGTGCCTATAGCTGTTGTGGCCGTCTGAAGAACATTGTCGCTCTTGTCATCAGAGTTCTCCAAATAGTGGACAGCTAAGACAACATTCCGTTGATTGCCAATCCGTGGCATCTGTCTCTATGAGATTCATCTAAGCGCAGGAAATCCAGAATTGCAGCTTCACAGGAGAAACACACTCTGGTAATACATGCGTTCTTCAAATGTCAATGAGTGACAAACAAAAAGATGGGTTGAGTATTATAGGTGAAGGCTATCTTGAACCTGATTACGCCAGATTCGTTGTTCAAACTCACTGAAGGAGGCAGTGAATGAAATAGGACTACTGGTAGTAGTGGCATTTCCAACCTTTGTACCCTGTGACTGTCAGTCATAGTTCGAGTGATCATGTTCTGTTATTTGGTCCCAAAACGACAATTGATACCATTTGAGAAGTCAAGGCAGGAATCTAGTAATGAAGCTGGGGTTATGGATACTGTCAGGATGTGCAGAAAATGGTTTGGGGGAGGAGAGATCAAGTTCAGCACCTCAGTTATCTAAAAGCAGTATAATTTCTGAATCTTCATCAAGACCATTAGTAGGTAGAGCTTCTCAAGTTCTCAAGTTTCTAAAGATGCATGGCGTGCATTTGTGAAATCTGCCAGGTCCATTTCTACAATTTTTTAATGCATTCGCTGCTTCTACAAAGCTTCAATATTTTTGTATATGAATAGCAGTTATATAGTTGCTGTCGTTACGTTACACTTTAAGAAAGCTCTGTGGTCCTCAACAAAATAAAAAAGAAGGTATCTATGTAATCAATTTTCACACAACACACAACAACAAGCAAAAACACGCATGTGAAAAGATCACCCAGCATGCAGAATGATCTTCTTCTCAATCTCACTCTTGTCAGTTGATACTAACTGATCAATTCCCCTTCCACCTTTCACAAAGAAGAAAGTGGGAATACTGCTAATATTCCACTCCTTAGCCGCATCCACCGCTTCCTCAACGTCGGCTTTCAGAAACACAACCTTCGGGTATTTCTTCGCGAAGCTTGTGTAATCTGGACCTATGTAGCGACAGGGGCCGCACCATGTCGCAGTGAAATAAACAACAGCGAGACGCGATGCCTTTGAAGCAGCATCCAGTTTATTTCTCAGTATGCTAGCGGACTCAACTCCAATTACTTCCCCTGAAACAAGAAATAGAACAAATAGAGAAAATATCAAAAGAGGCTCGCTACTTTTGCATCGCAATAATTATGTGTAAAGGGACTACTTAATTCGCAGTAGGCGTGCTCAAACTTAAATGATAAATGAAATGAAAGTTTCTGTTAGAATTATGAAGAGGTCGGGTTACAAAAAGGTATATACTTTTTGATGTTACTTAAAATGAAAAATTACAAGGTATCCTTTATATGCATGTCAGCATTTGTGACATTTCTTTCTAGCTTCAACAGGCACAATATAGATTAGATGATTGAATAAAAGACTAATAAGAAGGACCCTCACATAAGCAACATTCTTGTTATTGAAGTGAATTAAAAAAGGTGACTAATGTCGAGAAAGCAGGTAACCTGTTAACACAAGTTGGATGCGACACATACTAGCAAATTGGTCAAAAAGTTTTAAATTGCAATAGAGACATGGCAAATTCAACTATCACACGAGAGACATAAAGGTGGAACGAGAATCCAAAGCCCGGAAAAACCATTCTGATAAAAAATAATAAGTTCAACCGAAATTGTATTTGGGCACATTATCAGATAATTTTGTAGCCATTAGCTACACATTGCAACAAGGCAAGCTGATCTTCAGAATTGTTACTTCGAATTATGTCATGTGATTTATCTCTCAACTATAGGAAATGGACACAGGATCCAAATCCCCCAGGGTCGGAAAGAATCAAACTATATGAATTTAATTACATAGATGAAAGCCTGTAATCTTTTTCTTAAACAGTATGCATGGACCTACTGAGATGAATAATAACAAACATACCTTTAAGTAAGAGAGATGCAGCATCGGCCTGTGTCTGCACAAAATCAAAGACGAAGATTACTCGTATAGAAGCGCATAGACAGGAGAAGTGTTAAAGAGAGAAACAAAACTGTAAAAATACACATTATGCAACGATAAAGTTCATAGAATATGATTAGATTTACTTCTCTGTCAAGAGCATAAAAAAAACAGGTCCAAATACAATATCACAAAGACTAAAGAAATTCACAAACAGTGTACACAGTTCATTGATGATAATACAAGTACATGCCACAATCAACCCATGAGCAATATCACAGCAAACGTGTATAGGTTTCACAAAATGAAATATCAAAAGTTACATGTTTCCTCACTTTCTCCCGTACTCACATTCTGTGGAGGATCATTGTCAGGCTCAACTTTAGGTTTCTTCTCATCCAACTCAACTTTAGGTTTTTTGGCTATAGGTTTCTTCTCATCTTCATAGTCACTCTGCATAAAAAATTTGGACATTGGGTGATTAAGCAATATATCTTTACTCACAGAGATGATGTTATAATGAAGACTTCTGATAATATGTATCAGTGAGGCTGAAAGTTATCAGGAACTAGGAAGTTATCTAACAATCATCACATAAATAATTATTTGGTTTGTCCTGTGAAGTTATAATGAATTTCTGTATTAATAAAGAAATTAACAACACAAAATTCTTCCTTGTGAAAAGTATAAAATGTAATTCATGAAAGTAATGGAAATTATAAACACTGCGTTTGCGCACCAATTGATCTAATAGGGCCCACATAAAGTAATAGTCTTGAGTCTAGGAGACATTAGTCAATAACATTTTTTCTATCTTTGAATTGCACCAACTAATCTCAAAAGCGCATAAAGAAGCAATTTTGCGGAACATTGCGTGTTGTGGTTATGATATTCGGAGAGCATCAAATATCTACCAGAATATGATAATGTGAGACAAACATGAGAAGTGTCTTACACTGTTGTTGTCAAGTTACATTTGGAAACTGAGCGATTCCAAAAACGAAAAAAAAGAAAACATAAAATAACACGTGCGACGTAACTGAATCAACGGTTGAGAAGTAATTCCAATTTTCCGTTTAGTTTGTTATGAAGTGCATTTAATATCATAAAATTGCTCCGCAATAAATTTTACTAGATAGAATCCATCTTCTAATAAAACAAGCTCTAGATCAATGAGGTAAAATCTGACATGCAAGATCTATACTCTTTTGCAACCTTCATTATTGACCAGATCATTCAAAAGAGTTCTGCATACAACATAACAAAGAAGCTTCAATTGTCGAACTTACCGAGTCGTGAGATGATGGGATTCGAGCACCGACGCTGAAAACAAAATTAAATAAAATACACAGATCAACAGTAGAAACAATTTCCAGGGCTAAATTAAGATTAATCGTGTCCAAAGATAAACAAGAATTAAAACATAGAGACAACCTTTGTAGAAAATCCTTGAAGAATTGGAGAGAAGGGGAATGTATGATCGAAGGGTTTGCTTTGTATAGCTCCACAAACCTCTTTAGCTCTTCGATGTTCATCGAGTCCATTTTCTTACACTCTTTTGCTTTCACTACAAGGCTGCAACCCTACACTCACTCCAGAAATAATATTATACATATATGCACGTGTGTGTTTATATATATAGTGTGAATGTCCGGGTCATGGGCTAGTCTAAGGTAGGCCCAGTTACAGACTTGGTCTTGGTCAATTTGACCGTGAAACAAAATGACATTCAGTTTTGGATTTTTTTTCGGCCGTGTTGTTTTTCATTTTTGGCTAGTCTAAGGTAGGCCCAATTACTTCTACATTTACATTGTACAAATATTTACATTAGTGTGTGTCTATGTTGCACGGATACTTCAAAAATTTACACGTACATGTATCCGATACTTATCGGATATCGATACTCCTCGATACGTGTCGGACGCGCCACGTAGTGTATCTTATAATTAAATTAAATGAAAATTACGAATACCCGTGTCTGATACCTATCAACAACGTATCCAACAGTTTTTGACACAACATCAACCCCTATTTTACATTAAAATTTAGTAACATGATATTAGAATAGCAAAGAAAGTAGAAAATATGAAACTTGTCATCTTTTATATTAGATATAATTCTCTTAATTTAGGTCTAAAGAGCTTTTTTAACCTTTAAATAAGTTTTGTTATTACATTATCTTCTTTAATGTTCATTTATATTAATTAGGAGTCATATGATTTATTTTTATCTAAATTTTAAAGTATAATGCTAAAATTGTAATTTTGTGTATTATAATTATACAGTGCACATAAATGCATTATATAATTATATAAATAAATAGACGTATCCATGCCCTATCGTATCCCTATATTTTTGAAAAACCCGCATCCCCGTATATATTCCTATCGTATCGTACCCGTGTCTCCGAATCCGTATCCGTGCAACATAGGTGTGTGTTTAAAGATATGTTATAGTCATACTTCAAAAAATCACATAATGCACTATCATATACTTATCAAATACCAATGCTCATCGAATAATCCTCGTATAGATATCAGATGATCCATGTGGCGTATTTTATAATTAAAATAAAAAATATTGATACGCGTGATAGAAACATATCGACGACGTGTTCAACCATTTTCAAAATAGTGTCGACCTTTTTATCATATTTTCAGATTTTGTATTATAAAATCAGAAAAAGCGGAGAATATAGAGACAAGGGGACTTAAGATCCTTCTAAATATGTTTATTATCATATTTTTATTCTTTAATGTACATTTATAATATTTAGAAGCCATATGTAAGATTTATTTATTTTTATTTAAATTTTAAAAATTTAAATTGTAACTTTATATATTCTAACTATATAGAGCACTTAAATTTATTATTTTTGTACCTCATTAATATTATAATTATACAAATATGTAGACGTATCCATATCGTATTGTATCCTTGTATTTTAAGAAAATTCGTGTCGCCATATTATATTTTATCGTATTCATGTCCGCATATTCGTGTCCGTGAAACATAGGTTAAGAGTTTACTTATGCATTATAGAGTAATTTTATATGCACTATAAATTGATTTCTGATGCATTATAGCTTAGATTAGTTATATTAATATCAATATTAAATTAAACGGTCATATCCATACCATATCAGATCAACTACTATTGTGTAATCTGTATCGTAACCATGTCGTCTCATATCGCACCCGTGGCGTTGTATGCGTGCAACATAACTTCTAACTTTTTTCTTTAAGAATAACAATATGAAAGGTTTAATATTAACCTTGTCTTATTAATTATTGATATTAATGCATCATATAAATATCAATATCAAAATAAACAGTCTTATCCATAACATATTAAATCAACTATTTTTGAAAAATCCATGTCGAGTAACAGTATTGTATCGCACTCGTATCGCCGTATGCATTCAACATAACTTCTATATAACCTTAAGTTTTTGCTTTAAAAATAACAATATAAAAACTTGCCCTTAAAGTTTCCTTTTCAAAGATCGAGAAATAAATTCTTTGAAAAAGTAGCAATAGCATGTATTGTCTCTCTTTGGCGTTAAACAAGTGCTGGACATATGGTCTGTGTTAGTGACCAAGGAGAACTAAGGCCATGACTTCCTTGCAGAAGAAATGTGGTACTTGAAGATGTTCATGAGACTCTGGGTTCTCTAGCAAATCAGGATAGGAGAATGAGTAGATGTGTGTGCCTAGAACTGTTGTGGCCGTCTAAAGAACATTGTCGCTCTTGTCATCAGAGTTTTCCAAATAGTGGGCAACTAAGACAACATTCCGTTAATTGACTACCGGTGCGTCTGTCTCTAAGAGGAGCCAGCCCGCTGAAGGTTCATCTAAGCACAGGAAATCCAGAATTGCAGCTTCACAGGAGAAACACACTCTGGTAATACATGTGTTCTTCAAATGTCAATGAGTGACAAACAAAAAGATGGATTGAGTATTATTGGTGAAGGCTATCTTGAACCTGATTGTCCATACAATTCTGAGGAGATTACGGCCAGATTCGTTGTTCCAAACTCACTGAAGGATGCAGTGAATGAAATAGGACTCACTGGTTATAGTGGCATTCCAACCTTTCTACCCAGTGGCTGTCATAGTTCGAGTGATTATGTTCTGTTATTGGGTCCAAAAACGACAAACCGTTTTAGGAGAAAACTTAAAGATTTGAGAAGGCAAGAGCAACAATCAAGTAATGAAGCTGGGGCTATGGATATTGTTAAGGACAAATAAGAATCAAACAGGCTGTCAGGATGTGCTGAAAATGGTTTGGCGCGGGGGGGAGGGATCTAATTTCTGAGAAATCAAAATCTACGTCAATGTGTGAAAAAGATCAAGTTTTTTTCCACTTAGGTACAAAAGTTCAGCGCCTCGATCGGTTATATAATTTCTGAATCTTCATCAAGAACATTAGTAGGTAGAGCTTCTAAAGTTCTCAAGTTTCTAAAGATGAATTTGCTTTATATGGATGCGGCGCTACCAGATGGTGCTTTAAGAATATCCATGTCCGATCAAGAGAAAAGACGTGCATGGCGTGCATTTGTGAAATCTGCCAGGTCAATTTACGAGGTCAGCCACACCTCCAGTTTCTACAAGTTTTTGTTAAGGACCTTCAGACTTTCACCAACTAAATGCCCAATTTGGTGTGATATGGATAGGCTGGCATCAGGATTGGTTTCCACTGACTTGTTTTATCTGGATAAAGTCTTGGTGCCTTTCTTTTATATTGGGTCCTAGTAGCAGCGGGATCGCCAAGTATTCTATACCAATTGGTTTCTCTATTGATTTTATCTTCTCAGGCCACAACAGGCGAGTCACCTCTAGCAGTAGCAGTTGAGAAAGACCGTCAAGTTCAGGGAACAGATTTTGAGCCTTCAGCACAAATGTCATAGCTCCTCTCATGTCAATCTCTAAGAGCTTCTGCTCAGCTATCGCCTTAGCTCTAATGGCTTCGTCTTTATTGCATTTCTTTTAGTAACAATTTCCTACTATATATGCCCGCTGCACATGGAATCAAAATCTGATTGTGCAGATGATAAAGAGATGTAAGCTTCGTATATAACGTATAATACTACACAGTACCCATGCGATAAAAAAATAGGCAAATCACTATGTGTTAAAGGGTTGCACACCAACCTCTCAACGCTTGCGAACAAGACATGATATTTTATAACGCAGATAATGTGCATAATTAACGCAACTCAGAACACAAGGAAATTATTTGTCTATTTATGCAATATGTACATCTTGATAATGTGCCTCTTTTTTTATCGTAACACAATACAAGAAATAATGCGCATATTTCATATAATCCAGGGGTGTGGCCAAAACCCCTTTTAACAATGACACCTTGGCACGTCAAATAAACGTAATAGAGAAACAAAAAAAGCATAGAGCATGAGAAAAGCAATGGAAACCCAGAGAACGTATAATCCTAGTAAACTGCTAATAAGAACTTTATTCTTTTATTGTTGCCCAAGTACATTAATGAGCGCATATATAACGGCTTGCCATGCCATATGACAACAGTTTCAGTCAATTTTTTTTGTACTGATAAATTATAGTATTTATAGATTAACCATGAACATCTAGGGGAAGAAGCATACTGTGGTTTCATTACATTTTAGGAAGCTCTGTGGTCCTCGTCAAAATAAAATAAAATCTATGTATACATTTTTCTCCACAACACAACATCAACAAGCAAAAACACAGATGTGAAAAGATCACCCAGCATGCTGAATAATCTTCTTCTCAAGCACAGTCGAGTCTGTTGATACTAGTTCCTCAATTCTCCTTCCATCTTTCACAAAGAAGAAAGTTGGAATACTGCTTATTTCCCATTCGAAAGCCGCTTGTACCGCTTCATCTATGTCAACTTTCAGAAACACGACCTCTGGGTATTTCTTGGCAAAGCTTGTGTACTCTGGAGATATGTAACGACAGGGGCCGCACCACGCCGCAGTGAAATAAACTATAGAGAGACGCGATGCCTTTGACGCAGCATCCAGTTTAGTTTTTAGTATGCTAGCGGATTGGACTTCAACTACTTCCCCTGAAACACGAAATAGAACAAATAGAGAAAAGATCAAAAGACGCTCACTACTTTGGCATCACATAATTATTTAAAGGGACTACTTAATTTGGAGTAGGCAGGGGCGGAGCCAGGAATATGGCTTGGGGGGGGCGAAACTACGCGAACATTTTTTTTTTATATAAATACGGACATTTTTAATAATTCTTTATTTTAATTCGTTTCAGATAAGATATTTTATCATGAAAAAATAAGTACCTCATGAAACAAATATTTACGATTAAAATGTATAAAATAATTCAAAAGTAACAGTACTATTACTAAACTTTGTAAAAATGATTAAAATAAAACTACATAAAAGATATAGACAAATGTCATAAAAAATGCTCCTAGGAATTTCTATTATTTATGTTTACATAGACATCTAATTGTTTTCTACTTGCTTTAAGGAACAAATATTAAAGTATTGAGTTTTTTTTTTTCTTTTTTGAATGTGTATTTTACTGAAATATTATATTTAAGAAATTTTTAGCTTTGATATATAACCTTGTCTTCACTAATTTTTTTCTTCTAATACACGTCTCTTTGTAAATATTATTAAAATAGTTAACTCATCATAAATATAAAATATACACTCAAATGTTAAACTAGTTTATCATCCTTTATTTTATTTACTACATGAAAAAGTAAGAGAAACATAATATTTTATTGTTAACTTCATGTCATTAAAAACATTTAAGGAATGTCTTATCTCTCCTTATCTATAAAAAAATTATAGAATATGTCCATGCTTTCATTTCATATTTATTTAATAGCTTTATTATATGTTAAATGGTAATTAGAAAGTTCATTTTTGCGCCCATAAGTTTGAATGAATGATCTGATCAACATTCAACATAATTGGGAGTCAAATTACGTACTCTTACATATTCAAATTTATTTACTGTTACGATATAGATGGTAGATTAGCATCAATCCTCAGAAAAGATTTTGTTTCTTAAATATTACTCAGGCATATATATAAGAAGATTACAGATATATATTCCAAAATTAGTATATATCTATTACTATAAAAGAGGTAGGGCTGGGGTTGGGGGGGGCGACTGCCCCTACACGCCCCCCCCTTGGCTCCGCCTCTGGGAGTAGGCGTGCTCAAAGTTATATGACAAATGGTAATGAATATTTTGGTTGGAATTATGAAGAGGTTGGGTTACAAAATGGTATATACTTTCTGATGTTACTTAAATGAAAAATTACAAGGCATCCGCTACATGTCACCATGTGTAACATTTCCTTCTAGCTTCAATAGGGACACGATAGATTGGATGTAGAATGAAAGACAAATAAGAAGGGCCCTCACATAAGACGCAAAAAAAAAAGTTTAATTATTAAAGGAAGTTTAAAATAAAAAAATAAAAAAATAAAAAAAGTACCAATGTCGAGAAAGCAGGTATAGAACATCTGCTGTTTACACTAGTTGGATGCGCCGCACATTCTAGCAAATTGAGCAAAAAGTTTTTAAATGCAATAGAGATATTACAAATTCAACCACTATAACACAAGAGATGTTTCATAAAGATGGAACGAGAACCCAAAG